>JAPYZI010005265.1:0-17752 GCA_030523105.1 Ophioninae sp. A BG-2022a | reverse complement strand
GATTTAATTACAAATTAATAGTTTTTAAATTTGTCTTTGTACTTGTAGTACAAAACGTTATTACTTGTCATATTTCCTAGTTCTAAATCAACGAAAAATACCCTATAAATTTTAATTCCCTTAAAATTTGAAATATACGTTTTTTTTTTAATTTACGGCATAAACAATCGTATCTTCTCTTTACGTAAATTTAGACGTTTGATTTTTTCAGAGCTTTAAGGGACTGTAAACTTGAGTATATGGTTTTTGTTTAAACTCGATATCGCCACGTCTTCCGGGGATAAAGGGAAACGATACGATAGAACGCGAAATGTGAATTCCAAGCACAAAGGAAATTTCGAATAAAAATAATAAATGAAAAACAATTAAAAAAATAAATATTTTTTAAGGGGTTCTTTCAGAGCATTGAACAATATAAGAAATAATATCCTGAAAGGACTGAAGTATCACGCGATGCTTCAATCATTATCAGCATTCAAAAAAACCGTAAATGTATACAGAAGTCTCTGAAATTCGAAAAACGTAATTAGCAGTGTTAAGAGATCTCACCTTGGAGAAGCTTTTGAGAGACATATCGTAGAACTTAGCCGCTGTTATTTTGGACGGCCGGGTTGCTCGGAGCATGAGAATAAGCAGGTTTTGAGAAAAGGAACAGCCAATCCAGTCGGACATATAAGCCGAATCGCTAACGGCCTCGCTCTGCTCTCATCATTGCACATTGCCAATTTTTTAATCATTTTTATCTCCGACAATTAAAAACGTATCTCGTATAGTAAGCTTACCTCTTCGATCAGCTGGTTCCCACTAAAACTGAATAAAAACAGCTCGAAGATTGCGCCGAAGACAAAAGAGAAATACTTCATCATCCGGACTCTGTTTTTTGTCATCTAACGGAAAATCAATGAAGAATTATTGCGAACGCGATATACTTTTGTTAAAGCTCAATTAACAATAATAATAATAGTATCATAAATTATTTTTATAAATTATACTATGTTTTTACAATAATGTTGTATTATTATAATTATCATAATAATAATTGTTATTATTATTTTATATTTATAATATATTTATTATATAATAATATCATATATTATTATTATTATTGTTTTATAATTATAATATCATTATAAAATATTAATAATAATAATAATAATAACATCGCTTATTTTTTTTATAATTAATTAATTGTTAAATAAGAATTATTATTATTATTTTATAAGTATAATATAATTATAAAATATTAATAATAATAATAATAATTTAAGAAATAATTAACTATTAAAAAAAAAATACGCGATGTTTCCACTAGCGTCGAAGCTCGAAGACTGACCGATGCTAGCTGAAAACCTGCGCAGCACACCAATCCAGTACTGATAACAAATTGACCCAGGGCAAGGATATTTATTGCTTTCTCAAGCATTTCGGCGTATCTATCCACATTGAAACGAAGTGAAACAATGAATAGTCGTGGATTACGATCGATCAGAAATTTGGGCGAATCCGAATAATCGTGATAATCCACTTTACTTAATGGCACTTTGATGATGCTTGACGCAATCGATCATAGTTTCTCGACTCGCCGGATCCTCGCGCTTCAAGGCTTCCAATTTTCTTTGAAGCAACGAAAATTTAGCAGCACCGTGCATCGTCGAGACGAAATTCAAACTTGTCGCAGCCGCGATTGTTGTCCCGCTCCATCCTCCCATTATCATTGTTACGACGTAAAGACACTCGTACATTGGAGAAACGGTCTGATTCGCCATGAAATAACCACGAAACGGCAGCACTCTCTCACCAGAATGCAAAGCTATCTACGCTCGGTAAAAACCCGTACCAATCATAATCAATTGATTGTTGGTTAACTGATTCGTAATTGTAGGGTTCGAAGACTTTTCCGAAAAATTAGGGGAATATCTTAGCGATTTTTTCCACCATCGATTCGTTTATTATATTATATCGAGTGATATTTCATCAGAGGAGTAATAACCGTCCCATCAATCATTTAAAAACAAATCCAAACAAACACCAACCATCGAAATATTATATTCTGTCTCCGCAAATATAAAAACCCCATAACTTATGGGATTAACAATAAAGGCGAGCCTCCTTCGATGAAGCATCAATAATGTTTTCAAATAAAATCGACTCGTTATAAACAACAAAAATTTCCATCCTTTCTCGGAAAAATCCTCGAACTCAATAATTACCCACAGATTCGAGAATGAAAATGGATACCGTGTTAAATCATTCGCGTAAAACTTTAAAATATTAATTTATTATTAAACGATAATATTCCTGGAAGATTAATGGAAACTACGAAAAGACAGAAACGTATCGAAAACGATTGATTCTTGGCAAAAGTAAATAACGATTCGACTTGCCTTGATAATTGGATCGACCATAAAAAGCGACAAGCCGAGAATGATGCTTACGATGAATTGTTTCGCAAGCTTGAAACTCCAAGAGCACTTTTCAACGAGCAACTTTCTGTCTTCGGGTGTCGATTCGATCCAATCTTTCCTCATGGAATCGACGACGTAACGCATATCTTCCGTGTGAACGGTGTAATTAACCATTCTCACGAAACTTAGAACAAACGCTGATCCAACGAGTGCACATTCGGTAGCCTCGTTTATGTCGTTCCATTGTTTGACAACGTCGATGATGACGGCGATTGATATTGCTGCGGTTATCACGATCATAACGAGCCTGTGCCACGTGCTCGAATAACACTTTGATTCGCCATCGTCACTCCGCAACGGCCATATCGCTACTAATCGTGAAACCAACACGACCGGTCCGATCAAACGATCGTACTCTTTCCCGTTTAACGTATACTGATCCATTACGAGAAAACGCCAGATGGAGTTACACCCTCAACGAGAAGTCTCGCCAATGTATTCTGGATAATCCACCATGAATAACACCTCCGGTGAAAAAAAAAAAAAAAGAACCGTTTCCAACACTGCCTTTCGTTCTGATAAAAAATTCACGTTGAACGATGGGGATAATATCAGAGATTTCATAGTCCATAAAAAATCGAAAAAAAGTTCCAACGGTATCGAGCCTATCGAATTCGAAACGTGCACCACCGATCGAGCCAACTCTTCGTCCACTTAAAAGAATCAATAATAGGCTGGAAAAGTACGTACTCGTTACGCCCTGGGAACGTCACACGTGTCATCCTTTTCTTTTCCTACGTACGTAACTATCAGGTAGGATCCGATAACGCTATACTTTTCTTACCGTTTTACAAAACCTCCAATGGCCACCTTCTGAAATAGTATCGTAAGGATTGTACGGTTCGAAGTATGGAAAACGACGGGTTCTTTTATCAGTCGTTCGTTTTTACATTGCGATATTACGTCGCCCTTTTTTGTCTCGTGAATGTTCTTGAACGATGGAATATATATTTATGTATACAGGGGGTTCCACTATGGAATGTCATCTGGGAAGTGGAGAGTTCGGGGGTGACGTTCCGAGTCGATTAATATAAGCGTGTATGCTTTTCAGATCGGCTGAATATTTTTGATTGCGTAAAAACCCTCAAAACTATTTCAGAATCGAAAAAAACGAAATATTATATTTCATAATAATGTTATTTTTATTATTTTAATATAATAATTATTATTTTATTATTTTAATATAATAATTATTATTTTATTATTTTAATATAATAATTATATTAATATAATAATGTTATTTAACGCAAAATTTCATTCGATAAGTTATTCTGCTATCTGTACAGTTCGAAAGATGTCACCGTTTACGTTATGCATATGCAGACAACCACAACCACTCGGAATCTTGACAAGCTGGCGAATTATATTACTCTGCATACTGAGAATTTAATAATATTATTCTAAATAATCATATTCAATTCAAATCGGAACATTACATAAAGAAATTTTAACAAATTCAACCCATTCAGTGCCTGTATCGTACTTTTGTAATTTTGAATATCGTACACTCACCTCCATCTGTAATGCGATCGTAAAAGCTTTAAAGAATTTCTGCTGGTAGTGAAGAAAAATTCCGTAGGTAAATCGATACCTCGATGACGATCGGTAATTTTCTGTGTAACATGACGTTAGTAAAGAATGAAATCTTCTTTATCGACGTCAGGCTACCGCGATCGATACGTCAGAAAATAGTCTCACGAAATTCTGTTATCATCCGTCGAGATAGCGTTGCTCTCCAAAGGATTTATGTCAATTGTCAATAATATACATGCACAGTAGCTTCGTTGAGCTCGGACCGTAGCCTTGGTTTATATTTATAAAATACAAAAAGTCTTCTTCTCCAGTAATCTACGAGTTCGATGTCGTTGAACCAGTGGTTCGTTTCGTCGTCGTAGATCAATTGTTAAAACAGGCTACGTCATCGCGAAGAGTAATTCGTTCGACCTTGACGCGCCTCCGTACCCAAATAATTTCGGGTTACAACGAGATAACAAAAAAAATGTAATCATGATCGATTGCGAACGAAAAGTGTTACACCCTGGTACGACGATTACAGAAGTCTGCTGAGATTCCGAGATTTTTACGTGGCTTTTTTCACTCGAGCGTCGTATAATTGAAACCGCTTCGGAATATTGCGATCACGAGGGAGAAACTGTTTTTCACCGAGTGACGTGAGCAGTAAAGTAAATCTTGAAACGGGAGAACGGGAAATCAAAGGTATCTCGCGATCAGTTGAATTTAGCGTGATAACGATATCGTAAGACCAAAAAGTCTGCAATCCTCCGATAACGTCACGACAGAATTCATCGACGATGACACTGCAGTAAAAAATCTTGCGCCTGGCCGACAATGGCCCAACGGTAGAAAAACAATAACGGAGGGAGGACGGTTGACGGACAGGCACAGTCGCCAAAGTGCACAGGTCGAGGCCGATCCGTGCGAGTCGCGTAACACGATGCGAATAGCTCGCGATGACCGATAACATGACTCGTTTAAGGGGTCGTACGTCGACGATGATAATTTTAACGATAATATTTGCTCTTCTGGTAATAACGTATCATATGTTGAGCAGCGAAGCCGAGGAGGCCTCTGTACCAAAAATAAGTTCACGCTCCAAGTCGGAGGACGCGTATCAGCTTAGCGATCTGACGGAGAGTCCGGCGATCGTCGAGCGACGTCATCGATACGAATCCGGTCTAGAGGGAAGATGGAAAAACAGAGAGGAGGCGAAGAACGGCGCGAGCGACGAGTACGTCGAGTCGGCGCGAAGCGACGCCCTATTGAAGGGCCACAAAATCGTTCATCTGGATCTGAAGGGAGCGCCGCCGGTGTTCGCCTATTACAAAGATCTTCTGAGTCTGCTGAGAAAGCTCGGAGCGACGGGAATATTGCTCGAGTACGAAGACACTTTCCCGTTCAAAGGTAGCATCGAAGGTATCGGCGCGAGCAACGCTTACAGCCGGAGGGAAATCGAATCGATTCTCAAATTGGCGAGGGAAAACAATCTCGTAGTGATACCGTTGATTCAAACGTTCGGACATCTCGAATTCGTTCTGAAGCTCAACAAATACAAGGAGTACAGAGAAGTATACAGATATCCCCAGGTCATATGTCCAACTTTTAACAAAACACTGTCCCTTATTCACGAGATAATCGATCAAGTGGTAGAGGCTCATCCGGACTCGAAACATTTGCACATCGGTGCCGACGAGGTTTATCATTTGGGCGAATGTCCGAGATGTTTGGACACGATGAGCAAGAACCAGTTGAGCAAACGTCAGTTGTTCCTCAATTACGTTGCCGGAGTAGCTGGCTACGTAAAGAAGAAACATCCACACTTGACGATACTCATGTGGGACGACGAATTTCGCGAGATTTCACCGCAGGAGATACGAGACAGCGGTTTGCACAAATTGGTGGAGCCGGTCGTGTGGAAATACACGACAGATCCGGGTGCCTCGTTGACCGATCAGCTGTGGGAGAGTTACGCCACGGTATGGCCCTCCGTTTGGATCGCTACCGCTTTCAAAGGTGCGACCGAGCCCGATCGTTACTACACCGATATATCCTATCACCTCGAGAATCATCGTCGATGGCTCGAGATTATAACCAAATATTCGAATCGCATCAAATTTCGAGGCGCGATACTCACCGGTTGGCAAAGATACGATCACTTCGCTGTTCTCTGTGAACTTCTCGCTACAGCTATACCATCCCTCGCCGTTAATCTCGCGGTCCTTCGAAGCAGCAGCCTCAACAATTTTCCCATGGAACTTCCGAAAAATGTCGCTCGGGCCCTCGAGTGCGACAGCACCGTTTCTCTTAGCGTTCCTGAGCCCCAATACGGATGGACGAGATGCAACTTCCGGGGCGTCAAAGTTTACGCCGCCACTCTCAGACTTCACACCCTTCAACAGGAAATCGCTCGTATGGAAGAGGACAACACGTTCAAAGGCTGGCTCAAACCCTACAACGTTAAACACGCGTTCTCCAGTCCGAGTTACGTCGAACGCGCGGTCCTCGAACTCGATCGTTACAAAATGGAAATTATGTACATCGAGAGGGAAATGCGAGAAGCGATGGATGGCATTTACGACGGTTATACCGTTGACGAATGGCTCGAAACTTACGTCGCACCTCTCAACGATAAAGTCACCGAACTGTGGAACGCCAAAGAAAAAATATTGGACAAGTACGAATGGCCGAGGCGACCTATCGCCAAAAATGAACTATAGGCTTGCGAGAAACCCTGTAGGTATCGCTTCTCATCCCGGAGTATCTGATAACCCAACCTTCAAGAATATTATTTGGAATATCGATTTTTGTTTAACCTTGACGCGCGGTTGAACATTCAGCTGTAAGAATGTGAGACCAACCGCTAAAGTTTACCATTATCAACTGTCCTTTGCTAAAAACTAATTATCCGAACAATTTGCCAATTCTTCGGTATTTTATAAAACGTAGAAAACTTATTTAACTACTGATGTACAATATTATCACGTCTATCATTCTCGTACTTTTTGACGAGCCGAAAAACCTCAAATTAAAAAACAAATCTTCTAGTATGGTGACGTTTCGAACACCGGTGATATCAGACACTCCGACACGAGCTTCCCCCCAAACAATATATATATATATATATATATATATCTTCACGTATTCTTCTTCCAATGTCGTGCTCGTTAAATTTGTCAACTAAACGTTGGAGTATCTCCTATTAGACGCAAACGATTTGTTTTCTCGTTGTCGACGAAAGGAAATTAATGCCTTTTTAGATCGAAGAATTAAGAGTAGAGCGTTTATGGACAATAGGGTACGACAAGATTCGTTGATAAAATTCCATCGATGATTCTTGAAGCTTATCGATCGAGCAATTTACAAATTTTAGAGAACGAACGAAAATCCCGTTGGATCGTGATGAAAAAACTTCAATGCTTATTCTGAAATCGATTGAAACATCTGATCGAAAATCTCACGAACCAAGATCGTTCTTAATAGCATTTCTCGGAGCACCACAGATTTCCATCGATCTTCCATCAAAGATTTTCGATGAAATTACTTTCGATTACCAAACGAATTATTGCCAGAAAATTAAAAAATGGCTTCTTTCAAATTCTCGAACGAGACGTTTTCTTCCTCGGAAATGAATTCGAACAATTAGCTTTACATTGTACTCGCGAACAAAATTCAGACTGACTACAAGATCCCAAGGATACTGTACGCTTAGACGTAGAATTGTTCTTTTTATAGAGAATCGGAGAGAGAGGAAAATTTATATGCACGTTTTGCCAACACCGAAACGGCTTACCTGGTGTTGGGAAGTTATAGGAAAACCACGTAATTGCAAGTGATAATACGTATGTAACGATTATTCAACAGTATCGTTTCTTGTTTTTTTTTTTTTTTTGTCGATGTTCCTAACCTCCTCTCGTGGAGTGATTTTTCTTCGTACGATGTTACAAAAAATACGTCAATTGTTCCATTGTTTACTGTACGTTTTCTCGAACGTGCGAATTCTCTTTGCCACAGTCCTCGAACCGACGGCTATTTTACTTGCGGATTTATTTTCGGATCGTTCGATTAAATTATGACAAAATTTTCATCCGAACCTCAATTAGCCATATTTTTACAATTGTCCAGAAAAGATTCTTCAACGTACGTAACAGACTTTTCATGCAATACTGTCCTAGCCACAGTTGTTGAAAGTCTGAATTTTTTTTCTTCTTCTCATTGCCTCAATAATTTTATTATCCAATAGTCAAATGGTTTTGACTATCGATTCAGCACGCACAAATTCTTTGTTTTCTCTTGTAATTCTTTATTTTAAAAAAATGACAAAATAAAAATATAAAAATCTGTAAGTTCTTAAAAACCTCGTGATTTCTATAACGTGAATAATTTAATAGGAAATATCACAAAAATTGAAGTATTACGATTATCGAAATAAGAATCATTATGGTCATGAAAGTTCCCTTTTTTTTTTCCGGAATCTATTCCAATTCGAAATTGTATTTTTCATGAGCAAATATTTGCTCTACGAAAATACAATTAAATTGAATTTCAACGGAGCATGTTTTATTTTTCTTTTTCTCAACTACAAAAATCAATGTAGATTTTTCGATATATTTGAATGGTTAAGGTTAAGTCACTTGGTACACGTTTCGAAACTACACGATAAAAATACTTTTAACGAGAAGCAACAAATTATCTCTAGTGAAGATCGCAGTCTACGTAATAAAATAATAAGGTCAGTGCCCGAAGTTTCGAAACTTTTGAGTTCAATGCGACGTTTCCATTTTTCGGCAAAACTGTTTTCACACGAAAATCCACGAAAAACATTGAAAAGATCATATTTATAAAAATGACACGTTGAATTTCGTATTTTTTTTTTCTTGATTTTTCCATAGGAAGTTTAACGATTTCGTAAAGGTAAAAAAACATAGATCGTACAGTCGTTACAGTAGTTGTTAAAAATTTTATTATTCTTAATATGACCGAATATTTCGACGATGTTGATCAATAAATCTTTGTTTTTTCCATATACAAATGGATCAGAAGATATAATTTTCGTACCTCGTGCCCGAATCCCAATGGAATAACAATTTATTCGATTATACTGTACAAATAGTTGATAACCGTCATTCGTTGTTGTCGTCGTCTGTCGAAGATAAGGCACAATCGATATACACGTACGAGTATATTTATAAAGGTATGAACTTCTTCAACAGACATTCCCACCCGCATTTTTTTTTTTTTTTCGTTTTTTTTTCGGGTCCTTAAAAACCTTCGGGCGTTTAAAAATTTTCCATTTTGGTCTCTCCTTTCGCCTTTGTTTTCTTTTTCTTTTTTTTTTTTACTGCAAAATGCAAATCGTTGATCTCGAAATTGGAAGAGTCGAATTCCCGTTTATGTGAAAAGCTCTTTTATTGGGGTATCTTTTGACCACCCTCTGGATACTGGAAATATCGACGGTGTCCCCGATTTCTGCGATCACGATAGGTTTGTGCAAATCTTGGTCCATCCTCGTTAATTGTACCCCCAATGCTTTCGCAGCTACGTTCGCGATGCACAGAGACACCTGAAATTTCGAACGATCGAGGCTCGTCAAGCAAAAAATATTTTTTTTGAAAAAAGAAAATCGAACTTAAGTGATAGCATTCTGGAATTGGAAAAGCTTAGAATCGTAATCAAGCATGCTCGTAAAGTGGATTGATAATTATTGTTATTTTTTTATATCCACAAGAAAAGATTATTCGAGTTGTAAGAACTATTGAATTATCGTACATGGTTGTTTTAATGATATATTTATTTCCAACAACTTTTATTTTTCTATATTAAATTACATTATTTTTATTTTTTAACATTTTTAAAAACGAAAAAAAAGGTTACTGTAATTGCAATAAGAATTTCCGGTGTGGGAAAATGTTTATATCGCTATTGATAAGAACAACGAGAATTATTTATTACTTTACGTTAATTTTTTATATTTAAATGTTTTCTTTTAATATTTAACATTCTTCGTTTCTATTCGACAAAATTTCTTCATTTCAGAGATTTTTTAGTAATATACATTTATCGATGAATCAGTTATAGCAGCAAAAACATATTTAAAAAAAAAAAATGAATTAATTCATCTAAACTTAAAAAAAAATGCTAAACGAAACGACCCGTGTGCAAAATACGAATCACAAATCAGTAAAGAAAATTCAATTATTCCGTGCTTAAATTAATCTCGTATTCTTGAATACTCTTAAAAATCGTAAACGGATAATTTACTACTCCGAGGTGAGCACGATGAATTACACAAGTGCGTTCGCACTCCGAGAGACTGTAAACAGACTCGAATCGTACTATCGTTTTTTTTTTTTTTTACACGTTCGACCATCGTCATTTTTTAAACGTATTTTCTCGTCTGTTGCGATAAATAATACGAAAGACTTAAAAAAAAAAGCCCGGCTAGTCTCACCGATTCACCTGTCCTGGCCGACATGTCGTAATAAGACAGTCCGTTTTCAGCTGCGAAACGATGAGATTTTTCTCTCTTCACTGTCCTCTGGTGTTCCATGTCGCACTTGTTACCAACCAGTACCACCAATGGCCTTTTGTGAAAATTGCTGTTATCGACGATTTCTTGTATCGATCTCATCCACTCGACTAGTATGTCGAAACTCGAACTGTTCGTCACGTCGTGGACGAACATGATGATCTGTGTATTTTAAAAAATATAAAATATAAAATATAAAATATGAAATATGAAATAATATGAAATATAAAATATAAAATATAAAATATAAAATATAAAATATAAAATATAAAATATAAAATATAAAATATGAAATATAAAATATAAAATATAAAAATATTTTGATAAACGTGTTAAAAAGATAGCACCGAAATTTCAATTTATCCCTAGAGGAAAATCCCTAAAGGACATTCTAGGGATAAACTGAGATAACGAGGAATAAAGGTATTGCCGAATGGATATTGAAATATCGCTGAAATTCGTGAATATTCAACGAAGCATAAAATTCTCGATCGAGTAATAAATAATACATGAATTATTTCCGAATTTTTGAGTAATCTTGTATTTTTTTTATTTCTAGAATTTTTATATATCTTTTTAGGCAACAATAAATTCGGTATTACAATAAAGATACAAATTTTCACACTGTTTTGTTTTTCGTTCTCTATCTCGAATTTATAGGATTTGACATCTCAATTTTTGTTTGTCTTCGATAACTTCAACACTGTGACGTTCATAATTTTTGAAAAGTATAGTAGGATCTTCCCCAATACAACAAAATAATGATTTTTTTCCGAAATTTGATGGTCCGAAAGATGTTACCGTTTATTAACGATTGTTTATATAAAAAAATAAAAAACTTACATCGGCACGATAAATATATTTGTCGAGCATGGTGCTGTGAAGTGCGAGTCCTCCGACGTCCCATAAATGAAGATTTACGTTTTTTCGAGAACCGAGACTGAGACTTTTCGTGAAAAAATCGATTCCTGCTGTCGGTGTGTATTGCCTCGAAAACTCGTCGTTGCAAAATTTCACCGCGATGCTCGTCTGAGAAATGAAGTAATGTGCAACTCGAAAAAAAAATTGGAAAGTTATAATAATGTATCGTGAACAAAAAATTACGCCAAGCTAATATTTTCGGAGCACAAGGTCGCGTGCATTTATCGTTGCAGCGAAAGCCCCTTTGATATCCTAATATTTGTGCGGTTTGTACGAATTAACGAAGATCAATATCAAGATCGATATAAGTTACGAAAAGAAATTTTCGTAACAATTAAAAACATTTCTTGCCGTTACTCGTTATTTTTATTTTCGTTAACAACAAAAACCTTTTTTTGTTATTCGTTGTTTCTATTTTCCTAATAACATGATTAATTTATTCCCCTAAAAAAATAATTTTTTCTTATTCATTATTTTTATTTCCCTAATAACAAAAAAAGGTTTTTGTTGTTACGAAGAAAAGAAAAATAACGAATATCCAAAACCTTTTTTTTTGTTATTCAATATTTTTATTTCCCTAATAACATAATTAATTTATTTCCCTAAAAGAATATTTTTTTCTTATTCATTATTTTTATTTCCCTAATAACATGATTAATTTATTCGCCTAAAAAAATATTTTTTTCTTATTCATTATTTTTATTTCCCTAATAACAAAAAAAGGTTTTTGTTCTTACGAAAAAAAAAAAAAAATAACGAATATCCAAAACCCATTTTTTGTTATTCAATATTTTTATTTCCCTAATAATATAATTAATTTATTTCCCTAGAAAAATAATTTCTTCTCATTCATTATTTTTATTTGCCTAATAACAAAAATCTTTTTTGTTATTACATACTGTTTACCCAGATTTTAGTATAAATTAGTAAAGATCGAAAAGTACAAATAAACTATATCGAATCAAAGTACTTTAATCCGCGTTTAGTTCGCGGTTTCGCCACGAATGCTCATGCGTCACCAGGCGTACGTCGAATCGCAAATATTCCGAAGTTTGGTACATTAAAAATGTTGAACGAAAGAGAAGGTAAAACGGGGCGCTTACCTTACCTGCGGCGGAGTCACCAACGAGGACGACTTTGAGCCGTTTCTCTGCCAAGTCCTCGTCAGGATTGGACATTGAAAAAATTAACGAATCCGTACGAATTTTTTTTTGTTTTTTCGTTTATCGAACGTTTTTTTTTTTGGGATTTAGCCTGATACCAGAAATCCTTTGGTACAAAGCTTCGTGACAGAATGCCCGAGGCCGACTACTCACCGACTTGCCGGACTTGAACGCGACTGTCGAATCGATCGTCGACTCGTACGTACGCGTATAAAGGTATATATATATAATTATATATACATATATATACCGATAGCCAAAACAGGGGCTTCATTGGCCGACATGAATAAATTAGCAAATAATCGATAAAACGACCACAGGGTTTATACGAGCTGTGTCAATTCACCGGCCGTCTCACCACCTTGCATCACCTCCGTTAACAAAAAAAAAAAAAAAAATAGAAAAAGGAAAAAGCGCCTGCGCTACTCACCCACAAGCGTGAAGGCCAACGTTTTTCCTCCCTGCTTTACGTCCCCTTTTCTCATGACTAATGTTTTTCTTCCTTTCTTTTTTATTTCCTCATCGTTTATACTTGTATTTTATTTATTGTAATATTTACGTCACAAAAGTTTTTATACAACAGTAACAATTTTTCACGCCGCACTGAAAGCTGGATTTGCAAGGTCGAAGAAAGGTAACCAAGGTCAACGAACAGCTTTTTCGAAGGAAACCGTTCTGCTTGATTTGATATTTTTTTTATTTGATTTTTTTCATTTTTTTTTTTGGTATTTTTTGGTACTGGTACGCAATTTTTTACGATGTTCGTTTATAATATAGTTTTAGATTATTATTTATTTAGTGAATACATTTTTGTTAGTTTATTTTCAAATAAATATAGTTTTTGATGTTTAGCTTTAATTAAATAAAATTTTTGAAGTAAACTAAACAGCTTACTGTTTATTTTATAAATAAAGGGTAAGCTAAAAGTGTTGTTTTTAGTTTACTATTTAATAGTATTTTACATTACATTTCATAAAACCAATCGTCAATGCAAATATTACAAATAAAGCTTGAAACTCGGAATTTGGAATTTCCGTCGTCATAATTCTGTTCTCGGGCTTTAAAAAATGACTAGTATTTTTTTTTTCTTCAATTTCCGAGACTAGAAAACAAATCGAACTGCCATAATTAATCATTTTCATAATTGCAATTCCAATACTTATTACCGGAATATAATAACCATTTTGAGCGGTCGAATTTCACATTTTTATTGTTAAAAACAATTTAACTATTAAAAACAATTTTATATATAGAAAATAATGACGAATCGACATAAAATTAAAGGTGACCGACTTCTTTTTCGTTGAAGTAGCAAAAATAAAATATAACTCGAGTACCCTTTTGTTTATCGTATTTTTATTAAATATACTCTGAACGATAACAGACAGGAAGAAAAATGGAGAATTACGTCAAACTTATTACGAACCAACAATTGGCAATTGTTTTTTTTTTTTTTCAATCGGGCGCATTTTTATCGTACTTCTGTAAATCGGGCGTCGATAGAGTTTTATCAAATCGACGAACGCCCGCGAAGCCATGGTCAATTGAAGATCAAGTCCTTGTAATTCTGCAACAGGTAGTAGTTCGAAACTCTGCAACACGTCGTTGTGCGAACAACCGTCGTTCTATCGGCACGTTCAAAGTTTGCCTTCACGGTCTCGTAATATCTTCCATCGCTGTCGATAAAAGGACCCAATATTAGGCGGTGTTAACCCATACCCAATAATTGCACGATTGCATTTTATTTTTAACGTTATTTTTAAAATGAACAATACTTTCGATTGAGACTAACAAAGAAAAGAGAACATATTTTTAAATCGTGCAATTAATTATGTTGTGCCATTTTAACAATTGGGTCATCGTGCTTTTCGTTTTTTTTTCTGTTATTTATTTGCCCTTTTTTGCAAAATGTACGAAGATGAAATGACAAAAAAAAAAAAAACAGATCGAAGATTTCGCTCCAATCAGTCTTCTTTTCTACGATTCCTCGAGTCGCGTTAAATTCATATGTTTGTAAATAATATATTATTTAATGGAAAATTCGAAAATAGTTTACGAATTTAAAAATTAAAACGACACGTTCGAAAGTGATTGATGAATTTAAATAATGACAATGAAAAATTCAAAAATGATTTATGAATAACAAAATAAAAAAGAACAAATCATAAATAATTTGTGAATAAAGAAAATGAAAATTAAAAATTCGGTAATAATTCATGAATAAAAAAATGAAAATTAAAAATAATGGAATTGTTGAAAGCTTTGGACTTCCTAACATGGAAGTATCAATCTCTCTTTTGAACCGCTATTACCATTTGGCTTATTTTATAAAACTTTTCTCCTGCCCTAAATAATCATGATTGAATGTCATGAAAAATTCTTACCTCAAAACCAAACATCTAAGCTTGATGCATTTGACACGAAGGATATCGATAGCCTTTTGACTCTTGTCTGAAAATCGCAAGTTTTCGGGATCCCAGCGGAGCTCCAGTCGTTCAAGGTTCGGACAATTGTTCGCAATGCCGTCCATCAATTGGTCAACGTGAATGTTTACGCCTAGACGCTCCTGAGTGCCCATCACGACGATTCTGGATTATCGAAAATTGCCGATCGGAAATTACGAACGGTTTTGTCGAATTTCGCTGATTGATGAAAAGATACATTTAGGAAGTATAAAAGGTAATTCTGTAGTTCAGCAGCTTTTTCTAAAAATGGCACCGATTTTTTTTTTTTGCCGATAAATAGCTTTATTTCGTTATAGGCAACGATATTATTGATGCGGATGAAGATTCCTATCAATTTCGAATTTATTATTTTTTTATCCGAACACACATTATTTGTTTGGGTTTGTTTGGGGGTTCCTATCAAAGTTCCTATCAATTTTGAATTTTTATTTTTTAACCCAAACAAACCCAAACACACGTCATTTGTTTGGGTTTGTTTCAGGGTTCCTATCAATTTTCATTTTGGGTTTGCTTGTTTGATTCCTATCAATTTTCAATTTGGGTTCGTTTGTTTGATTCCTATCAAGATTCCTATCGATTAAAAATTTTGATTTTTTCACTCAAACAAACCCAAACACGTGTTATTTGTTTGGGTGTTCCTATCAATTTTCAATTTGGGTTTGTTTATCGATTCTTAACAAGGTTTAATTTTTTATTTTTTCACCCAAACAAACCCAAACACACGTTATTTGTTTGGGTTTGTTTGGGCGTGCCTATCAAGATTCATATAAATTATCAACTTTGTATTTTTAACCCAACCGGACCCAAACACACATTATTTGTTTGGGTAAAAAATAAATCATTCATAATTGACAAAAACTTTCTTTCTCGTCAACAATATAATTAAGCATAACAAAACAAAGCTATTATCAGGAAGAAAAAATGGTTGAGCATTTTTCGAAAAAGCGACAAAAGTACAGAATGACCTATACAAATGATAAATCCCGGGGGTCACTCACTTGGCGTTCGTCAAAATCGGCAAAACACTCTGCCAAAGTTGATCGGTAATATGGGGCATACCGGACAGAGCGATACCCCAAAGTTGATGACCATGCCTCGAGAGAAACTTGTGTAGTCCGTCGTCCGTAAGATTGTCCGAACTGTCGAGATCAAGTGCAATGAGGTTTCGAGGATTGCCGGAATCGGTCCACGCTTTGAGAACGCTGTCGTTGAAGCCGTTCAGCTGACCGGCGCTCAGAAATCTGAGACCGGGAATCCTGCTGAGCATGTCGATCAAACACTCGGTCGACAAATCCGTGGCTGTTATGTCCAGTTCTTGAACGCTTGATTTTTCCCATTCAACTTGCATCACGTATTCGCTTTGTAGATCTGAAATTTGACACTTTCCATGTAAATACCGTTTACTTTTATCAGATATTCATTCCCATCCATTTCGATTATCGAAGAGTACAAAATTCGAGAGACTCGAGTCACGATTTAAAACATTTACCGAATAATCTGAGATATTGAGTGGCTTTCTCCGAGTCGATAGCATGACGTGAGATCACGCGACAAAGTATCATTGTTTGGGTTCGTTTGGGTTTGCTTGTTTGGTTTTGTTTGTGTGGCATGAGTCGGTAGTGTGTAGTAATAGCATGATGTAATCGACAAAACATTCGGATTTGTTTGGGTTTGTTGTGTGTTTCTTTGAGCTTGTGTACAAATACAAACAAACCCAAACATTTGAGTTTGTTGGGTTTCTTTGTTTGTTTGGGTAAGTACGAAAAAACAAACTCAACAAATCCAAACACTTGAGGTTTTTGGGTTTCTTTGTTTGTTTGGATAAGTACAAAGAAACAAACTCAATAAACCCAAACACTTGAGTTTTTTGGGTTTCTTTGTTTGTTTGGGTAAGTACAAAGAAACAAACTCAACAAACCTGAACACTTGAGATTTTTTGGTTTCTTTGTTTGTTTGGATAAGTACAAAGAAACAAACTCAACAAACCCAAACACTTGAGTTTTTTGGGTTTCTTTGTTTGTTTGGGTAAGTACAAAGAAACAAACCCAAACAAACCCAAACACGTGAGTTTTTGGGTTTCTTTGTTTGTTTGCGTAAGTACGAAGAAACAAACCCAACAAACCCAAACATTTGGATTTGTTTGTGTGTATTTGTTATGTTCGTTTGGGTTTGTTTGTTTCTGATCTTCCTGGGAATATTTTAACGTCATGAAGTTTTGTCCTGTGATATTTCGGTGATGAACAAATATCATGGAACCCTCAGAGTCGCGTTGAAATACGTAATCATGATCTTACTGGTTCCCTGCATCAGTAGGCACTTCAATCTTCTGCTCCTCTGAAAAAGCGTCTTCATCGTTGAACCGGTGACTTTTGAGCAAAAATTCACGGCTAAGCATTCGAGCTGTATGCAATTCGAGGAGAATGCATCTATGTGGGAATCGTCCACGAAATTGATTCCGTATAGATTGATAACTCGTAAATTGGGCGTTGCAGATTTGAGCTTGTGAACGTTTATCACCTCGTAAATTTCTTCCTCTTCTTCCTCGACCTTTTCGTAAGTTCCTGAAGAAAAAGTACAGATTTCAGGACGTAAATGGAATTATTAAGGAATTAATCGAAACACTTGAAAGAAAATACCAAATTTTGAATTTCTTTTTTGGGATTTATATATATATATATATATACATATATATAT
>JAPYZI010005264.1:0-10821 GCA_030523105.1 Ophioninae sp. A BG-2022a | reverse complement strand
CTGCTGCGCGAGTTACAGAACGACCACCGTACCCGGAGATCGTTAAAAGCGACAAGTCTATGGAATATGGCAATGGAAAATCGTCCACTTTACATACATTCCGTTATAAGAAAGCGCGACGAAAAAAAAAAAGAAATGCATTTTTTGGAAATTAATTTTTTAGTATTTTGGAAATGGGGTAAAAAATAATGAGATAATATATTGGGATTGTGGACATAGGTTTTCAAATAAGCCGATATTTTTGGAGGATTTTGAAAATCGGTTTTATAATCGGCCGATAATTTTTTGAGACTTTCGAAATCGGTTCGGTAATCGGCCGATATTTTTTGACGATTTTGGAAAATGGTATTTAAATCAACCGATATTTTTTTTTTTTTAGGATTTTTGGTAATCGGTTTTTAAATCGTTCGATACTTGTTTTACGTTTTTTTTTTTTGAAAATCGGTTGTAAAATCGTACTATATTTTTGTACGATTTTGGAAACCGTTTTTTAAATTGTACCATCATTTATTTACCGATTTTGTAGATCGGTTGTAAAATCATCAAATTGTATACATTGTTAGAAATCGTATCTAAAATCGTTAAATAATTTGTTACTATTATTGGAAATCGGTTCCTAAGTAATTCAATATTTTTTTACAATTTTGTAAAACATTTATGAAATCGGTCCATCATTTTTTACAATTTTGTAAATCGTTTTTAAAATCCCCCCGCAATTTTTTTCCGATTTAAAAACTTGTTTCCAGCTGTGACTGTAACATCGTGACGTCACGATGTTACAGTATAACTTCGCAACTAACGCGATTGACCGTACCGACGTTAAAAACGAGACTCTCGATATTCCGAAAAGAAAGAAAACTTGAGTTTGCGCGTTGTGTACGAGGTCACAAAGGGGTTATTCAAGTATTATTAAAAAATCTCGTAGATTCGAACTTTTTCGAGTTTGAGAATGCTCGAGTGAAATAATAACTGCTTCTGTGATACGTAAACGAAGAGGTGTAAAGTTCGTACGGAGATTACCGAAGGGTGGATCGAAATTGAGGTTAGGAGAATAGAAATCTGAGAAAAGTTGGTAGGGAGCGTCGTTTTCGATATAGCGAACGAATTTTGTCGACGCTCAACTTTTGGAGCTTTGAGATTCGACTGTTCGGGGAAGAGTGAAAGAGCGATAGAAGGAATAGTGAAAAGGAGTAACAATACGATGAAAGGTGGTACGAAAAGGGAAGAGATGACATTTGAGGAAGATGTAACGAGAAAATGTCTCTGGCTGTCTGTCACGGCTCATAAAACGGAATGGCACCAGGCACCCTTTATGCTGATGGCACCAGGTCTTTTTTCTCGTATTCGTCCGTCTCTCTTTGCGCAAAGAGAAACTGCGAGGTTAAGAATCAAGGGAGCCGAGGGGGAGGGGGAGGGGGGGTTGATTTTTTTTTCGAATACGTGAAAAAGAGCCGAAGAAAGAAGCACCAACGAAAAATACCGGAAGAAGAATAAAAGTACCCGCGACTATGAAAAAACGAGTTAGGAAAAGAGCAAACTTTTACCAGCTTGAACGTCGCGATGCGTGTCTCCGGTAATACTCTTCAACACCTCTAAACACGTTATTCTACTCAGCCCGATTTTCACTAAGTGCCGAATTAAGCCGGCGCTAAGGTACGTGGCAAATTTTATCGCGAGACCCTTCGTTTGATTTAGTACCGTAAAATAAAACACCACTTTAACCCCGAGCTTTTCTTGATTCCGCTCGTGGCTAAACTTTTGGATAATACTGATCCAATACTCCGAGCAAATCGATTTTAAAGCTGAAAATTGAGTCGGGGTAACGCGAAAAGAAAAGATTTTTACCAAATTCTTGAGCGTTTTCTAGTTTTTTAACGACCCCAATGATTCTTTAGAGTTCTTTCGAAACTCCGGGTAATTTGTGTGAACAATTATGCGTCGTTGTCCTCGTAAGAGGACCGAAACATTTGAATCACGAGGCACAGAACCCGAACAAACCCAAACAAACAAATATAAACCCAAACAAACCCCAAAAAACCCAAACAAAGGTAAACCCAAACAAGCCTAAGCCCAAACAAACCTAAACCCAAACAAATCCAAACTTAAACAAACCGAAATCCAAAAAAAAACCAAACCCAAACAAGTCCAAACTCAAACAAACCGAAATCCAAAAAAAACCCAAACCCAAACAAGCCCAAACCCAAACAAGTCCAAACCCAAACAAACCTTGCCCCAAACAAACCCAAACATTTCAATCACGTGGCACAAAAGACCACAGTGTTTCGTCCCTGTTACGACCTTCGAAATCTCCCGCTCCCGGGACACCAACCTCAAAGGATTTGTTTGGGTTTGTCAGTGACAAGGTTGCCCAGGTTAAGCCATTCCAAAAAAACAAAAAAGGTACGAGAAAATTGAAACTTTCCATACAGCAATAAAGTCAATTTCCGTCAGCAAAGGGGTGGTAAACTGCGAGAGGGTTTGCATTGAAGTTGCTTCATCATAAAGTTGCTAAGAGGATCGAGGCGTTCCCTTAGAGGGTTAAAGAAACGTAGTTTCGTAAGGATACGAAAGAAAACAATTTTCGAAAGTGCCGTGACTGGGAATGCCGGGGTCCTTTCTAGCCCGGGGTACTCGCAATCACAGGCACGTCCGGGATCCTCCGAACCTCCACAGATTTCCGGAACAACAGGTGTAACGAATTGCTTATATATACACATCGTTCCCTCATCCAACCTCGATCCCTTTTTTTTGTCTTCAACTTCTTTTCCGCAGCTTTGGATTCTTCGGATTTCATTAGGCTCATCCTTTTGCCCCGTATCCTTCCTTTTTTCTTCATTCCTCTCTTGTCTTTTCTTCATTTTCCATCCTTTATCATCGACCTATAGGTTCTTTTCTTTCTTTCATCAACATCCTGTCTTCTTTACGGTTCCAACTTCAGCCTAGACCGATTCGCTTCATTGGCTCCATGGCTTACCGTTTCCTATCTAGTCTTCATCCTTCTTCATGGTCCCTAGTCTTCTTTGCATCAACTTTTTCCTAACGCTTTCATGGTCCTCCCCCTCCCCCAACCCCTTTCGCAGCTTCCTTCCTACCCGCCGTCTTTCCATTCGCGAGGAAACTTAAATTTAGGATAGCTTTAGAAACGTTCTTAGCGGCCCTCCGAAAAGAATCCAATTACTCAGGCGGTTTTCGTCCTGTTGGAGATTGCTGGTGTTACGTAGTTTCGACCGTAAGAAAATAGAGCCGTTTGGCCTTCAAGGTTTAAGGTCCCGGTTTACCTCATCATCGATAATCTATGCAGCATCGATTATGGATAGTGGCTTTTCGTCCTAGTGTCATACAGCACAGGGGGGTGTAAGGTACAACCGTTTAACCCGGTACCTACCAACACGTGCGAATACATTTCTATGTTAATCAATACGTATACAGCAGAAGGGTGATTCGAAAAAGGTCGGAACTAGGGTAATACGGCGGGCCTTTGTATTGCCGTATAAGCCCTTTCTAGAAATCCAGGGCCCAAGGGATATCTGTATGGTTCAACGGAGCCGGATCGTCGTTCCAATGCCCACCGACAACTTCGTTACGTCATGACGCGACAAATTTATGCCCCGTTAACTTCGTTCGGTGCGGTGAACGCTAAGCTCTGCTAGCTTGCCAGGCATATATACAGAGCCTAAGTCTCGATCCCCCCTCGAACGCTCTCTATCACTCTCCATCTCTGGTACTATGCACAAGTGCATACAGAGGAGATCCGGCAGATACTCGTCGAACCCTCTGAATTGAGTAGTCGGATCGTAGCAGCGCCTCCACACCTACCACCGATTCGTTATTGAATATTTACACTTATTAGTGAAAAAAGAGCAACTGGAGGCTCAATGCCGAGACTTTGCGGAAAGACGGTGAAGGACTTTTACATCGGAGAACTTCTTGGCTCCGGTATTTCTCTTTTTCAGACAACGGCCACACTTCCGGTGCGTTTAGTTTTTGTTGGAATTGGACTATTGGATATCGATCGGAACTTTGGCTGGAATAACTATCAATGTTGGGTTTCGATAGATCGATTGATCGATCAGACATTTATTAAAACTGATTTTGTTTGGGTTTCTTTTATAACCCAAACAAACCCTAATAAACTATTGTACCGGATTGATTGTACGGGTTTGTTTCTTAGTACAAACAAACCCAAACAATCGGACAGAATATTTCAAGTTTGTTTGGACTGGCGTGAACAAACCCAAAAGCGGTCGTTTGATGTCTAAAAGTACGGGTAGTCAAACGATTCATGATTTTTGACTTTTTACAGCCACTATTATTTACATTTCCGAATTTACTTTTGCCAAATGTGTTTTTTTTTAATTTTTTATCGGAATTTTGCGTATCAACGGGAATTTTTGGGTCGCGGATCGATAGTTCGTGATTATTTTCTCGTCGGAGGATTCGAACGAAATCTCGATACGAGAGCACCAGTCGCGATAAGGGAATCTCCTATTGATTATTCGAGGATAGCTATAAATCCATTTTGGCGACGAGAACGAAGCGATTCCGGGTGTGCGTTACAAATACAAGGATTTCTAGAGGAGTTGTTTCAGGTGGGCCGAACTGTTCGGTCTCTCGTCCTTTATCTCCCTCGTTAGTTTCGTCCTACCGTGTTACCGGTAGAAACCCGTGCGTCACGGGCTCGTACGACCGTGCGTGAGTTTGTATTACAAACAAGTGCAATGTTATTTTAACCGGTGGTTAGGACATGAACATTCACGGGGAGTTATGAGGGAGGAGGTGCGTAGAAGAGAACGGGCCATGTCGGATATGGAGAATACATATGAGCGGATTCAGAACGAGAGGGGAAACCGGAACCCAGAGAAAGAGGGAAAGAGATTGCGTAAGTTTGGGTTGGACGAAAGGACATGTTTATTAGTTCGGTAAAACTTCTTATTTTCTAATTCTTTATTAACTTTACTGATAATTTTTATTTCTTTATATTTAATTGTTTATTTTTGATTGTTTATTTCTAATTGTTGATTTTTTATTACTTATTTGTAATTGCTTATTTCTAATTGATTTTTTTTTTAATTGATTATTTTTAATTGATTATTATTAACAATTGAATTATTTACTGATCATGTTTAATTGTTTATAAAAATTTATTGATAATTTTGTTATTGTTTATTAAATTGTCATTGACAATTTAATGTTTATAAATGTCATTGACAATTTTTTATAAATGTCATTGACATTGTTTATAAATGTTATTGACAATTTTTTAATTGTTCATTAAAATTTGATAATTGTATAATTGTTTGTTATCTTTATTAATAATTATATTGTTTATTAACTTTATTTAAAACTGTTTAATCATTTATTAAAATGTATTGACAATTGTATAACGGTTATTTAACTTTATCGATAACTTTTTAATTGTTTATTAAAACTTTATTACCAATTTTACAATACTTTATTCGATTGAATTTAAAATCATTTTGTATTTATTAAATCTTTCTTTATCAACCAATTATTCTATTATCTTCTTTCTTTATTTATTCTTTATTTATTCTTTCTTTCTTTCTTTCTTTATTCTTTCTTTCTTTCTTTCTTTCTTTCTTTCTTTCTTTATTTATTTATTTATTCTTTATCAACCAATTATTATATTATCTTCAATTATTCTTTGGGTTCGTTTGGGATTGACGACCAATTATTAATAATGATTTATTATATTATTTTTTCTTTATATATTTTCGTTTAATGAATAATTATTACTAATTATTTATTCAATTCTCGTTTTTTTGGGGTTTGTTTCGATTCAATGAATAATAATTGACAATAATTTATTGAATTATTGTTAGCGGATTATATTTAGCGATTGGGCGGTCGAGAATGGAAAAATCGGTATGAAAATTGTTATTTCATCGATAACTGCCCGAATTTCCATGCCAAAGATCGCTCAAAGCATAGAAATGTCGAGAGGCTGTCCACACTATATACTAAACACGCACGACTAGGCGTAACGTAGAATTCACATGGTAAGCACGTATGGACGATATGATGACGAAAGTCTGTTTACATATATATAGGTCCATAGAGATTCTGTGTTCGAAGTGCATGTCCTGAATCCCTCCACATCTGTGTGCCCCCCCCCCCCCGCCCTGCCAACCCACTCTCCGTCTCTCTCTTACCTCTCTACGCTGATGTAATCATAGACGACACAATTAATCACTGGACCATCCCGCCCTTACGATGCCATTAGCGATTGGAGGTCGCTGCCTCTCATCTCAGTTATACCTCGTGTTTGTCCCAGCAATCCCAGAGTTCTCTCTCTCTCTCTCTGGCTCTGTCTCTCTCTCTCTCTTTCGGTTTACCCCTCTGCCTTCCTGCTTGCCCAACCCTCATTTGGATCAACCCTCCAGCTAGTCTCCCTCGCACACGTGGACCTATACAAACTGTCACCCTGCCAAGATTTCCTGGGTCATGAAAGTGACCAATTTGTCAGTCGATCTAGCCGAACCGGGCGATGGGTGCGAAAAGTGCTGAAAAAAAAAACCCAAACAAACCCGAAACAACTTTGACTTGATTCGTGTTTTTTTGGCGTTCGGGAGGAAACCTAAATAAACGGAAACAAACCCAAACAAACTTGGACTTGAATTCGATGACGCCTTCTTTGGTTTTTTGGCTTTCTGTAGGAAACCCAAACAAACCCAAACAAACCGAAATAAACCCAAACAAACCTAAACAAACCCAAACAAACCGAAACAAACCCAAACAAACCTTAAAAACCGAAACAAACCCAAACAAACCCAAACAAACCTAAACAAACCCAAACAAACCCAAACAAACCTAAACAAACCTTGAAAACCGAAACAAACCCAAACAAACCCAAACAAACCTAAACAAACCTAAACAAACCCAAACAAACCCAAACAAACGTAAACAAACCTAAATGATCCCAAACAAACCCAAACAAACCGAAAAAAATCGCACTTGATTTCAATGACGGAAAGTCTTTCGTTTTTTCGATGTCCATAGGAAACCCAAACAAACCCAAACAAACCTGGAATTAAATTCGATGACGTAATATTGTCTTGAATTTTTTGGGATTCGAGAGAAAGAGTCGAGACACGTTCAGGATTGTTTAAAACTGGGAACACTGTGGACACGTCAGGACACCGAGGTCAATTTACATTTCGGCCGGGAAATGAATTTTTCGTCCCGCGTCGGGGTATATAATTAAGAGGCCAAGTTTTCCCTGGCAATAACGAAGAACAAGAGGGAACCGTTGGTCCTAGTATTCGCGGGGGCGGAGGCGGGGGGGGGGGGGGGGGCAAAGAAAGGGGGGGTACGAAAGAATGGATGCCGAGTCCAATGGGGATGACGCATAATTAACGAAAACGGTCGAGGGCCTTGGAAAAGTGCGAAACTTTTGGTCTCCCGTGTTAATTGTAGCGTAATGTATGTAAAGCTGTACGGAGTCCAACTACCCCCTCCCCCAAAAGCAACCGAAGTCACCCGTACTCTCGGTGCTTCCGAAACGACCCGTGGATAGTGGCTCACTCCACTCGCTATTTTTACTATATCCCTCGACATCGAGCCTGTACAGTCTCCGCTCTCCGAACTCGAGTCGGAGATAAAGAAAATTGTGGAAAGAGAGAGAGAGAGAGAGAGAGAGAGAGAGGGAGAAACAGAAAAATACGCAGAGAAACTTAAAAATGGCAAAAAATCACGAAATAGTAAAACGTCCTTATTCCAAGTTCATCTAAAATGAGGCAAAATCGAAATAATGATAAAATATGAAAAAAATAATAATAATTATTATTATTATTTTAAAAATAAAATATAAAAGAAATAAACCCAACCAAATCCAATCAAACCTAAATAAACCCAAACAAACCTAAATAAACTCAAACAAACCGAAATAAACCTAAATAAACCCAAATAAACCCAAACAAACCCAAACAAACCTAAATGAACCCAAACGAACCCAAACAAACCGAACAAAATTGCACTTGACTTCAATGACGGAAAGTCTTCTTTCGTTTTTTGGATTTCCAGATGAAACCCAAACAAACCCAAACAAACCTACTAAAAAATAGCAAAAAATCGCGAATAATTAAAACGTTCTTATTCCAAGTTCATCTAAAACGTGGCAAAATCGAAATAATGATAAAATACAAAAAAAAAAAAAACAAAAAAAATAATTAAATTTTTAGAAATTCCACGAAAAATGGAAGATCCACTAAATAAACAAATATTCAAGAATTTTTGCGGTTAATATCCATTCATTAATCCCGAATGATTTCCGTAAACATTTATTTCGTTCGTAAATACGTAGTATTTACGAAACAAAAGAAAATCAAGGAAAAATTATGAAAAATTCGTGAAACTCAAAAACTCCACGGTGTTTTTTTTTAATTCGACCGTCCCTAGACACTTTTGATACACTTCCAATCAGCGAATCCGAGCCGAGCAGCCAGCGCACTTACTCTAAACTTTGATCAGTGAAAATAACAAAGAAAAGTCTTTTTTATCCACCGTGAAGAGTAGAGATGAAGAGGACCGTGTCTCCGGAGCAGAGCTCGTAGTCTCCTTGGCCCTGTAGAAGAGAAGTCACGAAAATGATGTTGGAATATAACGGCGATTATCAACTACAAAATTCAAAACAATGACGGCCCTTCTCTATCCCATAACTCAAACATTATAAAAATGTTCTTCCCTGGCCGTTCGCTAATATTCCAAATGCGGCGAGAATAGAAATAAATATTTTATTACTTAAATTTCGGTGTACCGATAACGAGAATCGTATCGATCGGAACTTATATCGCTTGGTTTCCGGCACTTGCGACGCAAGAGCTGGGAAAACAGAACTTGTGCGGTGGGAAACCATAAAACGGAGGGTGAGTTTGAATAAACAAAAGGGAAGGCAAGAGGTGAGAGGGAAATAAGAAAGAACTAAGTGATTCTTTAATACCGAGATAAAAGAGTATATATAGGGCACTCTGTAACAACTTAACTGGAGCGAGTCAGTCAAGGAAAGTAAGTAATGTAAGTAAAGTAAGTAATTTAAGTAACTTAAGTAAGTACAGTAATAAAAATGACTAAGTAAGATAATTATTCTAAATAAATAAAATAAGTAATGTAAGGAATGTCAGTAAAGTAAGAAATGTAATAAAAATGACAAAGTAAAATAATTAGTCCAAATAAATAAAATAAGTAATGTAAGTAATGTCAGTAAAGTAAGTAAGGTAATAAAAATGACTAAGTAAGATAATTAGTCCAAATAAATAAAATAAGTAATGTAAGTAATGTCAGTGAAGTAAGTAAAGTAATAAAAATGACTAAGTAAGATAATTATTCTAAATAAATAAAATAAGTAATGTAAGTAATGTCAGTAAAGTAAGAAATGTAATAAAAATGACAAAGTAAAATAATTAGTCCAAATAAATAAAATAAGTAATGTAAGTAATGTAAGTAATGTCAGTAAAGTAAGTAAGGTAATAAAAATGACTAAATAAAATAATTAATCTACATAAATAAAATAAGTAATGTAAGCAATGTCAGTAAAGTAAGTAAGGTAATAAAAATGACTAAGTAAAATAATAATTCTAAATAAATAAAATAAGTAAAGTAACCAAGTAGCCTAAACAAAATTCTAAAACTACTGAATAATTGTAGGAATCCCTTAAAATACTTTTTCCTTCACTCATCCCGAAAATCCTCCTACTTTTTCAATATTTCAAAATGCTATCTTCCCTTTTTCCGTATTTCCAAACGGAACACCCCATGGGAAGAAGCGCTTTTCTTGAAAACGGAATATTATGATAATAACGGGCCATAATCTTTCCTCGAGTCTGGTTTCACTCTTTATTTCGTTCGCATGTACGTTTCCGTCCAAAGTGTACTCGCCGAGCCGTTCGCCATTTTGACTTTTTTTTCTTCCACTTCCGAAGCACCCCCCCCCTCCCCCCCTCGCGCCGCGCCCCGTCGGCCGCGCGTTTTCATCGTTTTGCAACGTTGAGCGTACACCCACCAAAAAGTGCGGGGGACCATATTTTAATAGGGCCTGGCAACAGGGAGAGCTTGTACATTTACAAATTTAAAATGATAATTTTTGCGCGAGTGGGAGTGGCGTACCGAGGTCATTTGCACCCTCGAGCGCCGTCCCGGCCGGGTAAACGCGCTTCTCGTTTATTATTTCCTGTATCTCTTTCTCTCTTCGCCTCCCCCCTTCACCATTCCTCGGCCGTTCGCGTCATCTTCTTTCTTTCTCGCTCCGGCCATTTTTTCTTCTCATTCTTTATAAACTTTCTCCCTCGCACGCACGAACAACGTTGCGTCAACGCAAGCGCTCTCGCCGTGTACAACGACGAAGAAACTTTGCAAAGAACGCGGGAACGGTCGGCGTTTGTCAGATGTCACAATCAGCTGCAACATGGCCGCCGACGGGCTAATTTTTTTTCCATGCGAAATATCGGGGCCGAAGAAAAAAGCGTCCCCTCCCGAAAGATATATGTTTTAGGTCATGAGTGTACTTGCCAATAATTCCCAATCGGCATCGTTGACCAAAACGAGGATTCCGGGTCGCCTGCCACGAAAACACAAAAACACAAAAACACAAAACGCTAGCACTCTTTTTTTTCTTACTTTCATCACTACTTTACATCGCGAGGTAACGCGTTCCTTTTCGTTACGAAAAAAAACGTTCGAACGTTTCGAACGTTCCAGAAACGAATTTCTATCGCGGTATACATTAAATGGCGGCTGCGTGAAGAGACGCGGACGCACATACACTACTTTACATCGCGAGGTAACGCGTTCCTTTTCCTTACGAAAAAA
>JAPYZI010005263.1:0-12428 GCA_030523105.1 Ophioninae sp. A BG-2022a | reverse complement strand
CTTATATATCGAATATCGAAGAATGTTTATCATGATTCTTTACTCAATGGAAATTGAATTTTCGAAAGATTATTTTGGATATTGAAAATAGAATATTTTTAAATTTCTATGGACATTTCCAGAAAAAAAAAAAGTTTTCTTAAGTAGCTCAATAGAGATTCGTCGCTAAAAGCGATATATGTTATTACGATGATTTCCGGGGGTTTCAGCTAGGACTCGCAGGTTTCGTCGTTGTATCAGATACGTCGTTATAAGCGGTATCGACTGTATCCAGATCGTCAGTTCTCGCGTACTGAAGTGGCGAAGTGGGGAAACGAAGGGTCGAAAAGGGGGGGGGGGGTGGAGTCGTTGACGAGGGCGCTTCCTTCCGTCTTAAAATTGGCAATATCCGTTTTGAAATACTTATTTCGCGGTGGATGCCACTCGTGTGCCCGCTCGTTTCTCGATTTTAACGGCCGATCTAAACCCAAACCTGTGTACAGATAACTTCTTTTTGTTCTCTCTCGCTCCCTCTCTTTCCCTTTCTCTCTTTGGCCGTAAATCTTCCGGAGATCCGAGATCGAAGCGCAAAACCACTAATCCAAGATGGCGTCCAGCATGGTAGATAACCAAGTGTAGGTTTTAACGACCCACCCTTTGACACCCCCCCCCCCCTTCTCCACCTCCCTGTCGTCGCACACTTCTTTCCAACGCGCGGGCTATCCTGGAAATCCGGACTTTTACAACTGGCAATTTCGAGGCGAGGGATCGCGAGCGTTAATTTTGCAACGTCTCTCAACGTCAACCCGAGAGCACCGAGCTTTTCAACTTTACGAGAAACACGAAGAAAATTGCGCGAAAAATTACCTCCCGATTTTCCATTCGCTCGACATTCCGGGATTGTTCTTGTTTTTATAGGATTATCATTATTAGGATTATTTCACGCTGCCGGTAGTATTTTTGGTGATACAGCTTTAATCAACGTTGTACGAACGGAATAGTTGAAACAAGGACGAAACGAAAGTACATTCTGATTGGTTAAGCGTTACAGCCGTGTCGATTCTACGATATATTTCGTCACGCAAAGTATTGCACAGTTGGTAACATTTTTTTTTGTATTTTTTTTTGTTTATCGTTAAAAATCTGTCTGTGTGTGTTTTTTTTTGTTTTGTAAATGAACAATTTTGTAGGAGTTTCTGGAAGGTCGAGTTTAAAATCTCTTTTTTTTCGCGAATTAACAGTTACCAGAAGTTCATCAACTTCTCATTAATATTTGATCATTAAAACGACAAATAATTTGGATCTTGCTCTAGAATCAGCCAAATTTTTGTATTTATTAGATTTTTTTTATCTTCTTACGATTTTTCAAAAAACTATACGATTTAACAGCACGATGGATTTTTGAGTCCCCCTCGTCACGACCCAATGAAATTACTTTTCTCCTTGTTGTATTTTTTTTTTTTTTTTTAATTTCCTTAACATTATTTATCGAAGTATGTTTTTTTCAGATTTGAATTCTGGGTTATAATTATTCAAGTATTTTACTTAGGATTTCAGTGCGAAAAAGATTGAGAAATTAAAAAATAATGTTTTTCGTTGAAACTTTCTTTCGTTTGTATTCAACGTCGAACATAATTTGCCACGTTAGAGAAATACAATTTTTGAATAGACGTTACTGTTTTTCTAAAAAAATATATATTTGTTTTCTTCTATTTTCACATATTCACTGGAAAGTATCAATATTTATCAGCGTTGTTTTCCCATCCTATACAAATATATGTTAAAATCTCCCCCCCCCCTTGCCCCTCCTCTGATGGCCGTTTACGTTCATCAACAAACGAACGAAAACAAAAAAAATCATTACGGCGAGACTATCGCGTTTTTGCGAGCGGCGAGCGCAACGCGGAGAGTCAACGTTCGCGTGTTCGACGGGTGCTGGGGGGGGGGGGGGGGGTGTACAAGTACGCGGAGACCCGTATCGATGAAAACTGCTCTATCGACTGTCCCGAGAGAATACAACGGCCGTGAGGCTCGTACCTCTTCGATTTTCGTGCCTTTCCTGATATCGGGCTAAACCCAACCGCAATCAATGACGGATATTGAACTTCCTATTTACGAATAAACGAGAACGGCTTTTCCCTCTCGACAATACGTACGGGAAGTTCCAAGGATTTTACGAGGAGCTGAAGAATAATTCTCGCGGTAAAGACTCGTGACGGATATCGGATTTTGAAAAAACGAAAATGTTTTTTTTTTTGGTTTTGTGAATTTATTAAAATTGAAAAAGAGAATTTTTTGTTGTTTTTTTTGTTTATTTATAGAAAGGTTGAATTTATGGAAAATGTTGAATTTATTAAAATGAATTCGAATGTATTTGAAAACTCGAAACACTTGAATTTATGGAAAACCGATACTGTTCTTTGTTTGGGTTTGTTTGGGTTTCGTGGAAAAAACGAAAATGTTTTTGTTTTTTGTTTTTTTTTTTTTGTTTAATTGATGAAAAATCGGAAATGTGTTCTTTTTTTATTTATGGAAAATCGAAAAGGTTTTTTTCGTTTATTTTTTTTTTCGTATATTCATGGATAACCGATAATGTTTTTTGTTTGGGTTTGTTTGCGTTTATGGAAAATCGAAGGTGTTTTTTTTTGTAGTTTTTTTCTCGGCATTCAGAATCATTCGTGATCCAACGAGTGGAAAGTCCTCGTATAACTTTCTGATTTCGATGATGTAGGTATTCATTTTTTCGTTCAACGAAAATCATCAAATAATGGGGGCGGGGAGGGATGATGTGCAGCAGTTTGTCCTCTCTCTCTCTCCCTCTCTCTATTTCGTGTTTGCGTGTATAGCCGGTTTAGAATTGTTGGTAATTACCTCGATTATCACGAGGAAAAAGCAGCTGCCACTCTGGAATCTCCTGTGAGGATTTGCAAGAGAGAGAGAGCGAGAGAGAGAGAGAGAGAGAGAGAGAAAAGCAGTCATGACACGTAAACGCGCGGCTTTACACGAAAAGAGCACGAGAGCGCGGAGGAGTTGATGGGAAGAGAAGCGCAAGGCGATGAGAAGCATCAAAAATGGTATCGTTTAATTTTTATAGAAATTATATATTGTCACGAACTCACAGCTGTCCCTTTTTCCATTCTCGTAGTGCTCGTGTTTGTACGAACGAACGCAACAGCAAAGAAAGAGGAAGGGAAAAAGAGAGATGGGTTGGGCAGAAGGGTCGGGGGGGGGGGGGTGATAGTACTTCGTTAGAGTAATCGTTAAGTCGACGTGCAGTTAATCGCAGGCTCCGCAAAAAAGTTCTCCTCCTGGGCTTGTGACATCGTGACAAAACTGAATTTTTCACAACGATGACAATTTGACTCGATTTCGATGGTCGAATTGTGAACAAACCCAAACAAATACTTAATATACGAATAAAAAATGAGAATTATTCATTTTATTCTTGTAATTTGTACGAAAAATGTTATTATTTCATTCGTTTAAAATTTGTACATAAATATTATAATTTATCGATTTTAAAATTTGTAGAACAATATTAGAAGAATACAAATGACAATTTCAAAAATTGTCATTTGTATTTTTGTATCTAGTATTTATTTGCTTGGTCTTGTTAAAGAATAAAATTACTAATTTTATTTTTATACAATTTTATTCTTTAACAAATCCAAACAAATCAATTTTTGAATTGTCAAAAATATTGTTATTTCATTCTTATAAAATTTGTACAAAAATATTATAGTTTACCAATTTCAACATTTGTACAACAATATTACAATAAAAATAACAATACAAAAATTCTCATTTTTATTTTTGTATCCAGTATTCATTGGTTTGGGTTTGTTTGGGTTTGTTCACAATTCCTCGATCGAAATCGGGTAAAAATGTCATCGCTGTAAAAAAATCAGTATTTTCACGTTATCATAAGCTCAGAAGGAGAATTTATAAAAATTTATTTATTATTTAGAATTTTAGATATACATATAAATAATATACAAAAAATCCTTTTTTGTATTACGGCAGATAACAATTTTTTCTAGCCAACGATAAATTAGCTAAACAATTCTAGTTAAAAATACCAATTTTTTCTTCGACAAATATATATATATATATATAAAAAGAGACAAAGAGAGAGAGAGAGAGAGAGAGATGATGATGATGATGATGATGATGATACAATTTATTATGCCCCAGTATAAACATTCGGGCAAACAGTATAAAAATTATATTGTTTGTTTATAAAATAAACAATATAAAATTATATTGTTTGTTATATAAAATTATATATAACAATATAAAATTATATTGTTTGTTATATAAAATTATATATAACAATATAAAATTATATTGTTTGTTTGTTTAACAAACAAAAATTATATAAAAAAATAATTATTAAAAAATTATTTAAAAAAAATTATATTATTTGTTTGTTTAAAATATAAAATAATAAAAAGAGAGAGAGAGAGAGAAAGAGTTTGAGGTTAAATACCGTTCATTGAATGCTCGGCGATAAATTTCGATATCGTATATACCCGAGTTATCTGACCCGCGGATAGTATTCCGTTCTGGAGATAAGCTGAATGCGTGTGTCACACGGTATTACGTTGCGCTTGGAGGTCTATTTATCCGTATGCGTATAAACGGAACTCGATGTCACGTCATTTGGAACGTGACTCGTACGATCGGGAGCTCAAGTCGAGGCGAACGATAAAGAAACGGGATCGAATTATAACGCGTAGTACGTGCGACAGCGAAAAAGCTGAAGAAAAATTCGCGGATGAAAGATCGGTAGAAAAGATCGATAGACAAAAAAAGAAGATATTTATTTCCAATTTTGAGATAACATTTAACGTCATTCTCTATCGCGCTATGGAAGCTTTTTTTTTTTTAAATCTTCCAATTTTTTTTTACGAAGAACTGTCGAAAAAAATTGCTAAATTCGATACTTTTTGTTCAAACCGCCGGCATTTTGTCAAATTTCAAAAAAAAAACTTCTACAGCGTAATAGCGAATTTCCTACGGATTAATAATCTTTTTGAAATTTTTGTTTCACATCAAAATAGCGGCCCAATCGTGGACATTGTACAAAAATCTTTTTTCTTAACGTGTCGTTTCAACAATTTATTTAATTATTATATACTAAATAAATGAACGTAAAAAAAATTATTTTGTATTCGGCATGAATGTATTCATTTATAAAAAAAAAAAACCAGACCGATTACTTTATTGCAACATTTAAAAAAAAATCGCGAAAATCACTGATTTTTCCAAAGGATCACACTGCGACGATTCCTCGATCGAAATGCGATTCGATACATCCCCCTAGTGATAAACCGGATAAAACGTGGAGAGCTCTCTAAACAAGGAAGGAAGGCGAAGAAAAGAAAGCATAGGACGAAAAAACATCAGTAAGGAAAACAAAGGAAACATCAGTGAGTAAATAGCGATCGCGAGAGAACGAGGAGGAGGGGGGGGGGATTTATATAGGACGATCGTTGAACGGATGTCGATAAAGTTATATACGAAAACACATATTCTTTGAAGAACTTGAACGCATCGACTGCTAGCAGGGAAAGTTATACGAAGTTATGCGAAGTTCCACGTTATATCTGCAAAACAGCTTCTCCGTTGCTCTTCGTTTCGTCGATACGTATCGTGTTACGTATTTGTGTTCAAATATTGGGGAAAGGAGAGATATGATGATGATGATGATGATGATGATGATGATGATGATATAATTTATTATGCCCTAGTCTTCGACTTTCGGGCAAAAAAAAGAAATAACAGAAATAACGTAGAAAACTTAAACATAACTTAAAATTGATATACACTAAGAAAATAATAATACTTATAATAACAAAAAAATAATAACAATAATAATGATAGTAAAAATAATAAACGGAATAAACAGAATAGCGGTGATAATTATAAAAATAACAATAATAATAGTGATAAATAATTATAATAATCATAGTAATAATTCTGGTAATTACATAATAATGAAATAATAATATATTTTATTATTCCCCAATAAAAAAAAACTTTTACCAAATAAAAAATACGAAGTTCGAAAAAATAATGACTAAATACTAATATATCAAAAATAACTACGTAAAAAAAACGTCAAATTTTTTCGCTCTTCGTCTCTATGTACAACGTTTTTAAGCTGAAAGGTCGCAAACAAAAAAAAAAAAACAATCGAAACTTGACAAAAACCTCGTTGCTACCTTTTGGCCCAGTGTTTATTTATTCATCGTCATCTTCGCTTTGAAAACTGCGATCTTCCCTCGATTAATATTATTACGAGGGTGGGGTCGTCGTATTTTCAGGCTTTCGGATCTTTTTCGTGTCACTTGGCATTATTAACGCCGGGGGCGAAAAAACGTTGCACGAAACGTGATACACTGGCCAGGTTCACTCATTACACAACCACCTCCCACTTCCCTCCATAAAAATTTCCTCCTTCCCAAAAATTTCTCGTGCACTCTCGAATCGAGATTCACCTGTGACGATCCGAACGACCAAAAAAAGAAACCGAACAAAACACGCGTGCGCCGAGTGCGCGTCACTCTCGCGTAATTCGTCACGCACTGAGTCTCTTTTCCCCCCCCCCCCCCCCCCCCCCCCCGCGCCTCGTCGCATTCTTTTTTCCCGTTGCCAATTCTGCCTTCTTTTCATTCATTTCTCCCCCTCCAATCTCTCAGGTGGCACAAAGAGCTCGAGAGATTATCGAAATGAAAGCGTGAAAAATGATTCGGTCCGTCTCTTTGGTCCCCAAGAGACGAAAAGAGAGACGGCTAAAGGGGTTGGGGTTTGGGGGAGGTAAAAAGAGATAGAGATTGATAAATTGATTTATCGATACAATTAAATAAACCCGCAACAATTTTACGTCGAACAATAATAATGCGAAACGAAAACGTAATTTTTTTTTATTTTCAATATCATAAAAATCGAATATAAACAAAATTAAGTATTTAACGAAAGTGAAAGAATGAAAGAAGAAAAAAGAAAAAATTTTTCGGATAAACCTAGAAAATACAAAAAGTATTGATTAATGAAAATTTCATACTAACAAATAATGTGTGATTAATTTGATTAATTACAAATTTTTAAACGATAATCACAATTTATTGTTTTAATGAATATTTACACAATAAATTGTGAATAATTTTATTAATCATAATTTTATTGAACAATATTACAAGTAAAAATAACCAAAAAGATATACAAACTGAAAACTGTCGTCTAAAATTAAGAATAGAGAAAATAAAAATGTGTACGAATTAAATAAAAAAAAATTTAACTCGAATTAAAGTGGAGAGAGAAAGAGAGAGGGAGGCTCGAGAAAACGAAAAGTGTTTCGGTCGTTGACACTTCATATGTATAGTAGAATATGAGACGAAGCAAGGTCAAGGGAGACCGAGAGAAAGCGTGAAAGAGGGGGGGGGGGGGAAGCGTCGACAAAGAGATACGTCACCGAATTCAAAGCGCACATAATACGCACCGTTACTTCATATATATGAGGTATACACAAGAGCGAATCTCCCGTGAAAGATTGAGGGGTACGAACGGGGCGACCGTAACGCGCTGTCAAAATAAGCGCGTAACGATCGGGGGGGGTGACGTTGACGTAATTGCGACAGAGATTTTATTTGATTTTACAATTCACTCTTATTTAACAAACGCACTTTGCTCACAGATGACTATGAATGTTTATCGTAAAAAAAAAAAAAAAAAAAAAACACACACACTGTTAAAAACACACTGTAATGTTAATGGAAAAAAAATGGTTTGAGTTTTTATGTGAGAAATTTGCGTACTGATTTTGGGATTAACGCTTCGTTTAAAGATGGAAATGCAAAAGTGAAAAAAGAATTGTCAAGGAAACATTATTTTATTATTGAAAAATTGAAAATTGTTCTATCATGGAAAAATTGAAAAATGTTTTTCTGTTGAAAAATTTTGGATCGCTTTTCAATTGAAAGATTGTAAATTGGTTTTCAATTGAAAAATGAAAAATTGCTTTTCCATTGAAAAATAGAAAATTGCTTTTCAATTGAAAAAGAAAAAAAAGTGCTTTTCCATTGAAAAATAGAAAATTTCTTTTCCATTGAAAAGCAGCTTCGGAATTGAATGGAAAATCGCTTTTTTATTCCAATATTGCTTTTCAATGTAAGAGAAATTTTCAATTTTTCAATTGAAGAGCAATTTACAATTTTTCAATTGAAGAGCGATTTTCAATTTTTCAAGTGAAAAGCAATTTTCGGTTTTACGATTTTTCAATTGAACCTTCCTTTCCAATTAAAAAATAGAAAATGGCTATTTGATTGAAAATTAAAAAATAGCTATTTAATTGAAAAATTGAAAATTGCCTTTCAATAATGGAAAATTAAATTTATATATCGGGTTTGCCAATTCGGGAATTTCAACGTGTGGGCGAACCCAAACGTACCGTTACGCAAGCCCGTACAGAGTTGACGATAAATATTGAATTATTCGAAAATGTCTACCGGAGAGCACGAAATAAAATAGCACGTGTGTTTCATCGCAGATTTACAGGATGCAGGGACCGCTGGCGTGCCGGAAAGGGAGGCCTGCCCCGGCGACGTCGGTACTCCCGTCGTTGCTGCTATCCGTGTTCGTCGCCAGCCTCGCAACCCTCGCTAACGGTGAGTCACTTTTTCCTACCCGCGTTACACCATTGCTCACACACGTACGTTATAGTTATGCGTATTGCGTTAAGCTTGCCATAACTCTGGAGTGCTCATTCGGATGAGCGCTTTCCAGCCTCGGTCGTCATGAATTTTTCAATTAAAATTCAATTCAATTACTCGCGATACGAAAATAAAATCGATGCAAATTTGACCAATACAAATTTTAAGAGCATTCCATTCGTTCAACTTTCAATTCCGACGAGTTCTCCGAGTTATTTAATTGACTTTTGATCGAACGAGTAATTGAATTGAATTTGTATTGATCGAGGCAATTAATTATTTAAATTACGTATTAATTGTTTGCCGAGTTGTTTAATTACATTTTAATAGATCAAGAAAATGAATTGTTGAAATTACGTATTAATTGTTTGGCAAATAGTTTAATTCAATTTCAATGAATCAAGTACATTCGTTATTTTAATATTACAAATTATCTGTTTTGTGAATAAATTATTTGGTTGAACTACCACGTTAAATGACTCGCGGGTTATTTAATCGATTTCAATTTAGAAAATTAAATAATTGTTTCAAAAGTAATATAATTCCACCATCCTTGAGCCAATTGGAGATAACGGATTCAACTTTTATTTCTACAACATTAGCCAGCTCGTTTTTTACGCTTTCTCATTAAAATTTCGATTGAAATTTCAAATCCTTTGTTTATTACAAATAAATATTCTTCAATTATTACTTCTACCAAAGAAATATAACTAATAACCAAAAATAACAATATTTGAATATAAAAATCGAACATTTTCGGTGATTATTGTTTTCGTAGTACTAGAAAAAAAATCAATTATTTCCGAGCATGTATGTTTACCAAATATGGCCATCTGAATAAAAAGAAAACATTCACCGCGTTCCAACGATGCGAAATTAAATTTAAATAAATGTTTTAAGTTTTTTCTTTTTGTTTTTTCTTTTTTTTTTAATTATTCAACTTACGGTTACCAATTCTCTATTATTTTCCATAAAACATCTTCCCTATTATTCTCCGTAAAATGTTTTTCCCAATTTTCCATAAAATATTTCCCCTATTATTTTCAATGAAAATAAATGCACTCCAGAAGGGTGTCTTCTACCGAGTAGTTTTTTTTTTTTTTGTCGTGTGATCAGACCGGTAGATCGGAAGGGGTTGGCTCAGAAGGGAGAAAAGTACCCCTCGTCGAAGGGGTGAAAGGTAATATCAATGAATGAGCAAAAGAGAGAGAGAAAGAGTGAGATGAGTGTGCCATGTCCCGGGGGATGAAATTTTCGGCAGTCTGGCCTGTTCCACCTCTGGCCTGTGCGCAACTTTGCATACTCGTGTGTGCGCTTCGTTTCCTCCCCCCCGCAAAGGGCGCGAAAACGCCGGACCATATTTTTTATTTCACTGTGCTTTTCTTTTTTTTTTTTTTCATTTTCATTTTTCCTCCATGCGTTTTCCCCTTCGCAGTGCCATGCATGACTATTGGGGGTTGAGAGGGGATGAGGATGAATTATACAGACGTATGTTCGTCCAGTCTTGATGGATATGGGATCGAAAGATTTCCTCTCTCTCTTTCTCTCTTTTTTTCTAATATAAGGGTTGGAGCCTCGAAGGGATTACTGTAAATGAATTCTTTCTTCGAAAATTGCTGATTAATCGACCTCGAACAATTTCTTCGTTTGGGTTTATTTTCCCGTGCGAAACTACGAGAGATAAATAGGGTACCATGAATAATTACGCAATATTTTTTTAAAGGACGTTTTTTTGTTTGTTTGTTTGTTTGTTTTTTTTTTTTTAATTCCTTGCAGTTGATGTTTTCGGGAACAAAAAACCGAAAACGTTATCCGCAAATGTAAAACTTTTCAGTGTGAATTTTCGTACATTACGAACAAGCCCAAACAAGCCCAAACAATTTTTGTAAATTTTGGCATTTTGGTTTCATTTGTTTCATTTTGTTTGCTTGGGTTCGTTTGATTGGTTTCTCACTTTTTAGAGGGAGTTGTGCTTTCGAATATTTACCAAATAAATGAATGAATAAATAAATAAATAAATAAATAAATAAATAAAAATAAATAAATAAATAAATAAATAAAATAAATAAATAAATAAATAAATAAATAAATAAATAAATAAATAAATAAATAAATAAATAAATAAATAAATAAAATAAATATTACTTAACTACCAAACGAACAAAAAACCTAAGAATACATAGATACATATCGTCGTATTTCACACAATCCAAACTTCGATATAATTTCCATCTCTCGGCGTTTTCCCTTAACTCCCTCTCTACCTATCCCTTACTGTTCCCTCGAGTCCGCAATTGGACTGTGCTCATTTGTCAAGCCGGGCATCGAGTCCGAAAACGGTGGCTCGCACGTGCACTCCGGTGTTTCGGTGGATCGATAAACGGTGGGAGGGGGGGGGGGGGACGCTCAATTGATCCCGGGCTCAGTGTCAACCTCGTATCTCGGGGGTGTATACGTATACCGCTGGGCGATAAAGAAACCGTGATCCTCCGGACGGTCCCGTCGATTCGCGTCCGTGTGCCCGTTTAAGGGTTGATTCGACGCTCGATATTTACCGAAACCGAGTGCCCCGGTATTTTTTCGCCGGGGGATAAAACTTGGGGATGAAACGTTAGATTTAAGATAAAACAGAGAGCGAGAAAGAGGAGAAGGAGGGGGGAGGAAAGACTCTGGATGAGCGTCCAACAGGGAAAACGGAAATTCAAGAAAATGAGAGAGAGAGAGAAAGAGATAGATAGATAGAGGGAGATAAGGGCGGAAAAGTCCACCCCCGTGTCAAGAACGCTCCCTTATTTGCCTGAAAAGGCGTGTAGCTCTGGAAGAGTGGCAGGGGGTTTGATCGCGTATATAACCACCGGTGTCCGTTGTACACCCTCGTTTTTCCCTTTGGGGGTAAACTGCACGAGTGTGCGGTGTAGATAGCCGAATAATCTTGACGACCGAGGACCGACCGATTTGCCTCTCTTCGGTACCCACAGGAACAACGATACCAAAAGTACGACTCGCTTTATACAGCCTTCGACAAAAGTATCGCCGCCCTCCCACGATTTATTCAGATTTATTTATAGGAATCGAAATTGTACCTTGTATATTTGATTTTATTGGTTTTTTTGGGACTTTCGATTTTTCAATTGGAATGCAGTTTTCAATTTTTCAAACGAAAAGTAATTTTTGGTTTTTTGATTTTTCAATTGAACGTTCAAATGAAAAATTGAAAATTGCGATTTTATTGAAATATTGATATTTTTTGTCCGTTTTTTTTTAACTCTTAAATGGGTCTGTTTAATCGGAAATTTTCTGCTGATTATGGATATGCCCGAGTTTCTGCCGAAAGTACAATATTAGACTGGGAAAATGCAAAAAACGTTTCCAAAATATGGTTTTTCACAGTTTTACCTGGAAATTTTGGGTTTTGGGGGAAATAAATGGTTGATTCGTGTTCAGGGGACAAAGTTACATCGAAATGGACCAATAAAAAAAATATTTAAAATACAACATTTTTTTGGATTTTTTGGGAAAATAAGTTTTTTCACTTAATCATGGATAACTTTTTTTCCTTTGGGATTTGCCACTCGAATCTCGGCTCAATCTCTTCGTTATGATTTTCTCTTTAAAATGCTTTTTTGATCATTAATGTCCGATGATTTTTCGATTTTTGGCAGAATTTCAAATTTGGACCATCGATTTTTGCAAATTTTTCCATACATACCCCTTTGCCTCTTTTTTAGCGATTTT
>JAPYZI010005262.1:0-10824 GCA_030523105.1 Ophioninae sp. A BG-2022a | reverse complement strand
CAAAATCTTATTCAATTTTCAGTTTCCATTCTTTTTTTCCAACGGTCACCCATCCGAGTACTGTCCCCGTCATGCAAAATCTTATTCAATTTTCAGTTTTCATTCTTTTTTTCCAACGGTCACCCATCCGAGTACTGTCCCCGTCATGCAGAGTTTGTTCAATTTTCAGTTTCCATTTTTTTTTTCCAACGGTCACCCATCCGAGTACTGTCCCCGTCATGCAAAGTTAGTTCAATTTTGAGTTTCCATTTCTTTTTTCCAACGGTCACCCATCCGAGTACTGACCCTGATCAATTAGAGTTCCTCTCAAGTTCGTTCGGGCGTTCATCTTTCACCTCTCAGAAATGATTTTTTCATTTACACATAAATTCTTCCCATAAGTGAAAATTAATGAGCGTGTAAAGAGCTATTTTAATATTTCGTGATATTCAAAGATTCGATCTCGATTTTTTAATCTCTCTCTCTCTTTGTCTTAATCTCTTCGATGGCGCTTAGATCGTTCACTCAACGACGATGAAGTGCCTCATGAAACCCTTGGCAAAGGGAATGTACGCCCAGCCTTCGGGATACGCGATTTACGAGCCGTGCCTCAAAACACCAATGCTCAGTCAAATGTTCGTAATGGGAGCCAACGGTGTCGTAATGACGGACGAGAGCGTCTGCCTCGACGCACCTGAGCATGACACCCGTCACGAAAAACCAAAAGTCAAAATCATGGCTTGCAGCGGCCTGCATCGTCAAAAGTGGCGTTACGACGAGGAGGTGAGTTCATCAGTCAAAAAACCGTTTTTTTCTATTGCGAGCCATTCGAGCCCTGTTTTTTATTTATTTATTAAACAAACTTTAATTGTTTTTCATCATCAATATTCATATGTTAACAACATTGTAAATTTCTTTTTCTTAATTGTTACTTCATTTTATTTTTTGTTCGTTGGTATTTCGACAAACGATTTTCTCCCTGTTTTGTTTCTTTATCTTATTGTTAAATTTATGTTTAATTGTTTTTTTATATTGTTTTATTTTATTTTTTTTCAATGTCATTTTTGTTTGTATTATTTTTCCAACATTTTCTCGATCCAATTTTTCGCGTTTTCTTTTTCAAAGAATTTTTTTCGTCCAATTGTTTATTTATTTTTTGTAACATTTTTACGACACAATCTTAATTTTTCATTTTTTTTCTCAATAAAATTTTTTCGATACAATTCATAGTTTTTATTGTATTTTTTAAAATGTTTCGATCCAATCTTTTGTTTATATTTTTTTCAAACATTTTTTTCGATCAATTTGTTGTTCGTATTATTTTACAAAGTAATTTTCGTTGCAACTTTTCTTATTTTGTTGATATGAAAAAAAAAAAATGTTTTTCGATTCGACATTTATAACAATAATACAGTAAAATTTGTTGACGCAAAGTGGATTTGGAATAAGTAGGTATTAAGAGGGGAACGAATGTTGTTACTTAGACGAAGGCGTTTGTTCACGTGAGCTCGGGAATGTGCCTTCACGTGTCACCCGACACCGACGAGGGCCCAGTAATTGCATCCTGCAACGGAAACGTCGAGCAGCAGTGGCTAATGGAAAAAGTGCCTTGGAAATGACGATCTCAATCTTCATTATAGACGACAATATTGTGTAAATAATAACAACAATTCCCGTCGCACTGTACTTAAGTCATTTCTTCTTCTTATTATTATTATTATTTTTTAATGATTCTCAATAAAAGTGATCTCAACGGCCATCGACTCGATCCGCGATTGTATCTGTACGCGTGATTACCTTATTGTTACGCCCACAGGTGTCACACGTACGATTAACATTTTATACGCTGTGAAATATTAAAAAAACAAAAAGTAAGAAAAAACATACGAGAGATTAATTTACCAGTTAATTAATATGACTAATTAATTAATATTACGACGAATATTAATTAATTGAGATACTTATTTACATATCTTACTTATCAATCAATTAATTTATTATTGTTGCGAGTTGTTATGGTTAATAATTAAAAATCGGTAATTATTAATTATAATTATTAGTAATTAATAATTGCAGGTACAAATATTTTACGAAGTGATCGCAGGATAAAAAAATTTTCTCGGCTTTTTTTTATACCTTGAAAAAATATAAATTTGTTATTAATTAATTACAAATGGTTTAATTAAAAATGGAAAATTAAGTTGTTTGGGTTTGATTAATGGAAAATTCATTAAGGATAATTAGGATTATTGATTGAATATAAATTAATTGAACAAAAGAAAAATCAGTAATTAATTACGAATAAAAATACAAAATTAATGGAAAACAATATCGAATTAAAATTTTGTACCGATGTGAGAAAGGTTTGTAATTTTTTGTCCTCGTTATTATTGCATTACGAGGTTATATTGAAACAAATTTATAAATGATTGAAAATTCATTGCGGAAAAGAAATTATTATTTTCTAATTTATTAATAATTTTATTTTTAATAAAATAAAATATAAAAATATTTATTTAAATATTGTTCTTAATCGTTTGAAAATGTTAAATAAAAATACTATTCTCGTTGTAATTTGCAATTTGTTTGTCGTTATACCACTAAAGATTTTGCAAAAAAAAATGATACGAAAATTAATTTTTAATTTGTTTATAAATATCCGATTAAAAAAATGTCCGACAAAAGAAAGTTTATTGTTTTTCTTTTTTTTTTCATTATTATTTTCATTATAAGATAATTTTGAAATAATGTTGTAAATAATTAAAAAATAATCTTGGGATTGTACGATCGTTCTGGCAACTTGTGCAGCATTTGCACGTTTTTTTTTCGGTTCCGTTGCATCCGGACTGCTTTTACATCTGGGTCAAAGTCGCGTCCTCCGGGAAGCCAAGAAAAGAACATTTAAACGAGAATCGAACAGTGCCAAGAGGTTCGTCTTATTCTGCATGCCTCTCTCTCAATTTATCCCTCACTGTTTCCCTCTTCCCTCTTGGTTTGCTCGTCACCAATGACGATTCAGTTCAGAACACGCTGGGAACTCGATTATTAATTAATAATAATAAGTTTTTAAATAATTTAATATCATTTAAATTAATTTAATGACTCAATTAATTGAATAAATATAACCGAAGAAAAACACGAGTATTTTTACGTAAACAATTGTTCGACTTTAACGATACGAAAAAATGTTCTTATTTATGAAAAATAGTAAAAAATGTTGTTTTTTTTTCCTCGGTTTTTCGAAGTCTCCAGATTTTGTTCCTTTTTTACCAACTTCTTTTGTTTTTTACCTATAATTTTCTTTTTCACATCTATTAATTGGCATCAATTTTTATTTTTCAATGAATTAATTAATTAATTAATGATTTATTACAAACAATATATGAATATTTTGACAATTAATTTATCAAATGTTATGAACAACTTATCAATAAATTGTTATTCAATTAATTAATTATTATTTATAATATACGAATCATTTGTCAACTAATTAATCAATCGATCAATTGTTATCAACAATTTATCTATAATTTTTCAATCAATCAACAACCTGTTATCAATAACTTATTAATAATTTGTCAATTAATTAATCAATTTATGAATTAATTGTCCATCAATTCTATAAATTAATTATTCATAAATTTGATAAATTAATTATTCATCAATTTTATCGTCATTTTATTATCAATAAATTCATTAATTTCTTTCCATTATGAAAAAATACAAAATTCCCTCGGGCTCGCGATAATTCTTTATATTTTCTCGTTTAAAAAAGAGAAGTCGCGAAAAATGTGCAGTCGGATGCATAATCATCCGTCCGGGTAAGTAGATCGAACGATGCGGTTTTGCCCTTCGAACGGAGCCTTGAAAAATAAAGAGCGAGGTCCGTCGTTTCTCGAGACGAGTACGAGAAACGTTGAGACAAGATGGGATCGTTTGCCCCCTGCCCTCCTCCTCGGTTTTTGCCCATCCTCCACTCTTATATCCAGCTATGACAGTCGTCCATAAAAAAAAAAGAAAAAAAAAACATGTCGTCCATTTACGCACGATTTGTCGACTGGGTCACGTTTCGGGATTTGTCCGGGTTGAACCGTTCCGGTTCTCACACACCTATGACCCTCCCGTCCCGTACGAAACTCTCTTTCCCACATTAATCGGGTACTCGCTCCGAGAGACCTTCTTGTATTTTATTTCGGGCGGAAATAAAATGCGCGCGTTTCGTCGCTTGACCGGGCTGGCCCGAGAATCGTTCGAGGCAAACGCGACGAGAGAGATCTTCTCGAGGAGAAGTAATAAACGAGATGAAACTGGTGCGAGGGCCTGACGTGACGATTTTGCGAGGGCCCATTTATCCGGTCCTGACGTGATCTCGTATTTGGAGAAAGCTTACTTTGTACTTGGCTTCTACGCAAGTGCGACGATTGGCGGAAGAAACAAAAATAATTGTGATTTTTTTCTTCAAAGTACGAGTTGACTGAACGCTGCGTCTATTGGAAATATTCGCCAGCTGTTTTTGAGTGCGTACTTAGAGGGGGTGTACTTAGAGTACTTGGAGAGGGCGTACTTAGAGGGTCGGTGTACTTAGAGTACTTAGAGAGGGCGTACTTAGACGGTTGGTGTACTTAGAGTACTTGGAGAGGGTGTACTTAGAGGGTCGGTGTACTTAGAGTACTTAGAGAGGGTGTGCTTAGAGGGTCGGTGTACTTAGAGTACTTAGAGAGGGTGTGCTTAGAGGGTCGGTGTACTTAGAGTACTTGGAGAGGGCGTACTTAGACGGTTGGTGTACTTAGAGTGCTTAGAGGGTTAGTGCACTTAGAGTACTTAGAGGTGTGGTGTACTTAGAGTACTTATAGAGGGTGTACTTAGAGGGTTCGTGTACTTAGAGTACTTAGGGAGGGTGTATTTAGAGGGTCGGTGTACTTAGAGTACTTAGAGAGGGCGCACTTAGATGGTTAGCGTACTTAGAGTACTTGGACATGGCGTACTTAGAGGGTTGGTGTACTTAGAGTACTTAGAGAGGGTGTACTTACCATACTTCGAGGCGTGTACTTAGAGTGCTTAGAATAGTTAGACGAGTGTAATTAGCGTAGTTAGAGTACTTGTTGTACTTAGAGGGTGTACTTAGAACACTTAGAGTACTTACAAACGGGTACTTAGCCAGCTCTGAATACTTAGAAGAACCGTACTTAAAGGACTTAGAGTACTTAGAGGATGGATTTAGTCGCGAAGAAAAATTAGCGTTCATTTTAATCGCCAATTGAAATTCGGATAATTGAATTGAGTAACGATCTGTTGTTAAGTAATCGATTAAAGATTTAAGTGATTCTTCAGCTCAGTATCCATTTTAATTAATTATTTGAAAAAATGAAATTTTATTTCACTAAAACACGCATACTTACGAGCAGTCGAATCAGCGTCATATTTGTTGTTCTCTTATTTAGGGAATTCGGGTGGAGGAAAATAATGGAAAAACTATAATGCACGTGTACGAATATTTTTCATGTAATAACTATCGAATGTTACATATCGACATATATACAGTCACCCATTAATATGCTAAGGGACACGCGACTATTATTACGACGAAATTGACGATGGACGATAAGATTCCACGGGGATGACGAATCGTGGGCGTTTCTTCCGATCCGTCGTAGGATCGATTCTTCAATAACGATCTTACGAAATCACGGGAATCTCTCGTCTATCGTTAGGCTTCACCGGCTAGGAAATAGATCGATCGCGCCACCGGAGAATCTCTTTTATTCTCCTTCGCTATCGCGAACCGGCGAAGCTTAAAACTTTTGACCTTAGTTCTCTACACGCACGAAAGAGTATCGACGAATTTTTTTTTTTTTTTCATACTCGCACACACTCACACACACACACGAGAGAGTTTCTCTTTTATCGGTGTTTTCGTTTTTTTTCTCCCTTTACGTTTAATGGAACGAATTACGTATAAATCGGTAACCTCAATGAAATCACAATCGTATTACAAGAAACTTAACAACGTATCGATATTTTTGTCTCCCTATTTTTCATCGCTTAAGCAGTAGGTTCTTTCGTTTAATATTACGGCCAGGTGTCCACGACTTTTGTCATTTACTCGCTGCTGCATCTTCTCGCACGGTGATTCTAATCGATTGGACCGATTTTCGATCGAAAATTTAATTACGTAATTTTGCAATTTTTCAAACTCACTTTTCTCGTTAACCGTCAAGTTTTTTCGAAAAAACCGAGTATTAGGTCCTGCGGAATTCATTGACGAAGGGCTCTATACTTTTTTTTTTCGTTAAAAATTATTCGTTTTTGAGAAATTTGAGTTTGAAAATTTAAGCTTTTTTTCTCGTATCCGTCAAATGGTTCATTTATCTTCGTTATAGTTCGATAAATCGTCACAATCGCTTTCAACATTTCCTCGTTTCTCGTCCCAAACAAATTCAAACATCGAACTAAATTCACAAATTTTCAAACGTACTTTTCTCGCAAGCGATTAAGTTTTTTGAAAAAAATCGAGAACTAGGTCCTGCAGGATTCATTGAGGAAGGGCTTGGTTCTTTTTTTTTGTGTTGAAAATGATTAAGCTTCGAGAAATTTGAGTTTGAAAATTTGCGACTTTTCTCTCCAACTGTCCACGTTTTTAAAAATCAATCGAAATCGCTTCAACACTTTCCCGCCATTTTTCCAGTCTCCTAAAAGTGTCTTTGTTTTTCGGTGGGATGCTTTTCGTTTTTCGTGGCATTTGTACGCGAAAAAAAAAGATTAAAAAACGTAGAACGAAAAGTATACAAATTGGAAATGGCTGAAGGATTAGATCGGTGTTTTCGCGCGGGCTAAATAGATTTTTTGCGATAATGAGATAATTTGGGCCGAGCGCGTAATCGGATTCGTTTATGATCAATGGCAGCGATAGAAGGAACGAACACCGATCGGCCCTAGAGCTTGAAAAAAAAAAACGCTTATCAAGGCCCGATACCTCGATTCCATTGTACATGTGAAAAGAGCTGGTGCCAATTAACGTTGAGCAACATTGCGATGTTTCATACACACATATATATATATATATATTATATACACACAGATATGTAAAAATATACATTTTTTTAGTCGAGTACGTTTTTTATGCATTGATAAGACACTCCATTGACGTTCGTTTACTCCAAACTCGTCGTGCATGACTCGGCTAGTTTTATGTACAACGTAGAAAAATAGCGCATCTTCCGGTTACAAGAGTGATTCCGACCAAGCAATTTTGTCGATTTTTTGAAACTTGGAATTTTTGTTCGTGATTTTTGGGAAAATAAATTTGAATATGTAGAGATTAAAGAATTTTTATAAATATTTATAAATTTTCGCGAATGTTTATGAGTTTTTCTAGAAATTGATGAATTTTCATTAAAATTCATTTTTTTACGTAAAAATTTAAGTATTTTCATACAAATCAGATAATATTGATAAAAATTGTCCAATTTGTTTAAAAACTCATGAATTTTCAAAAATATAAGTTTTATAATAAATTTGATAAAAAAACGAGTCCCTTTTTTAAAAATCTTTGTGTAAATAGTTACAAATTGATTAATTTTTATAAAAAATATTTTTTAATTCTCATAAAAATTACAAATATTGTTTATCCAAAAATAGAACAATTTCAGTAAAAAATCCATGGAATTTTTAAAAAATTGTTGAATATTTATAAAAACGAATGAGCCGAGTTTATCGAGAAGCTGAAAATTGAAGAGAACTTTGGCCGTTGAATCACCGATGAGAGTTGTTTGACAATTTCAATTAACTAACTAAGTTGAGCCTCGATACGAAGTCTACCGTCTAGGTAAATCCATTATTTCACACACGCACCCATATATTACTACGAAACTTCAATTGCATTTGTCCGACCGTTTTACAATGATGTACAAATTGTCTCTCTCGTAAATATACGAATATATATGTATACCTGCGTAAGCATATTTTTATCTTTATATATATGTATATATAAATATATATAAAATAAACAAATAAATAAATAAATAAATAAATAGGTAAATGAATAATTTATTATTGACCTACTTGTTTTTTTGAAAATTGATATTTTCGCATGGATAATAATTAATTATATTTTTGTAATTAATAAAAAGGAATAATAACTTCTAATTTCATTTCTAAATCAATTTTTTCAACCAATAAGCGATCATTTCTTTAGTGACAAAAAAATCACAAAATCGATTTTCGAAAATGGACATCGACTGTTTCCGAGTGAAGTCGATAAAAAAAAATAACCAATTATTTATTTATTTATTTATTTAATATTTATATGAATATATATATTTATATATAAATATATTCATGTATAAATATTTATTTATATATTTGATATATATGACAAAACGAATATATTACTATTAGCTCGATATCTTACGTGTCGTCTTACATTTGAAAGACGATCTCGCGAATAAAAAAGTCTATGGAGAAACGCGGCTTCCACCCGCGTCTCGATACGATATAATTATTAGGTAACGTATGTTTGCATGCTTAGGTACGTGCAGCTCGCGATCGGAAGATCGGTCGATCGGAAGATCAGGAAATCAGGAGGTAAACGTCGGAAAAATAAATCCTCACTAACGAACATCGAGACGGACTAAAACGATCCACGCTTTCTAACCTCAACCATATTTCTTTTCCATTTTTTTAAATTACTATTTTTTTCCAATTTGCCCGAGATGTTACCAAACGAACAAACAAAAATCGTTTCAATCGAACATTCTTTTTTTTTCTTCTATTTCCCATTAACACTGATTCGATTGTAATTCGAAACAGAGCCGCGAGAGGCGAATTGAAAAATCATTGGGAATCGTTACTTCAAAGTGAGAATAACGATCGATCGGGGCTTGAGGTCGATACGAACTCACTTTTCATTCCGCAGGGAGTACACCGGATGGCCTCAGTGAATCGACTCTCTCGTGACATATATGTACATTTTTTCCTTTTTTTAATATATACATATATAATAAAAAGAATTTTAAAATGTTATATATATATATATATATATACACGACGAAAAGAAAAAATCGTACAGCTCGGTACAAGTAGAGTGCGCGGCTTCTTTAGTGCGTTTCACTTTCGCGAGATGAGCTCTCCGGGACGGCGTGGTTCTCCGGTGGATCATGGGGCGTGGCGAAACTGTAACGCAAGAGTCCACCGAGGCCACCGGCTACAAATGCGCACGCGGATATACAAAGGTAAACGTATACATCGCCGTGAGAGACGGAGATGCAAAGATTGCTTGAAGGGGCCGTGGAGTGGGGGGGGGGGGGGCGGGGGGGGGGGGGGGGGGGGGCAGGGAGCGAGAGAGAGAGAGAGAGAGAGAGTAAATCATCAAACGTACGTCGGCGAACAGCGAAAGAAAGATCGGCCGATTGCTCGGTCACACCTCGAGTATCGTACGTATATTTGTACAGTCAACAAAGGTACGATACCATTCTTCCCCGTTCACGAGGTATCGATGCAAGAAGCCAGAATCGGGAGTCAAAATACACGGGCAATTTTCAAAACCGAAACAAAAAAAACGGGAAAAACAAAAAAAAAAAAAAAAAAAAAAAAAAAAAAAAAAAACAATTTCTGCTTATCGGAAAGTTCGAGGAACGTAAAACAAAATAAAAATAATCCACGCACAAAAAAAGTTCAAAAAACGAGGTAAAAAAATTTTTTAAATTCTGCACATCGTAAAGTTTTACAAACGTAAAAAAAGAAACGAGAATTCGGATACAGATAAAGTGAAAGTAAAGATAGAAAAATTGTAAGTTCGTGAATTCGATTGTGATAGAATCAAAATTCGTGAGAGAAGAGCCGGTCATTCATGAAAACTCAAAATGGTCTCCAAAAAAAAAAAAAAACAATTTCTGCTTATCGGAAAGTCCTCAAAACGTAAAACAGGAATCAAAAATTCTCCGTCCAAAAAAGTTCAAAAAAGACCTACAAAACCAAAAAAAAAAGAACGTGCACATTGGAAAAATAATCTAACCCTTTGTGAAAATTGTTTGCGTTTGCTATCTTTCATTTCTTTGTAGCTCGGGTAATAAGCATTAAATATTAACGATTTTTGAAATTTCTCCCGTCGACAAAAAAAATTTTCACTTCGAAAAATCGTCGAATTTTTTGTTTTTTTTTTTTTTTTTAATATCTTTCTTTTTGTAAATGCAAATTAGAAATCATTGCGACTTGCGAGTCTCGATACAGCGGAGGGCCACAGCGGGTATCGCGAGGATGATAGATAAAGGGACAGAAAAAAAAAAACAAAAAAAGGAAAAACGAAAAAAAAAAAACAAAAAAAGGGAAGAGTCAGAATTCGTTGCATAAGAGATCCCTTCGTCCACGATTAAATCGTTTCTGCATCGCAAGGACAGCCCGAGAGCCTGCGAGCTCCAGCGAGAAGATCCTTGCGCACAAACCCAAACCCACACACACGTATTCGAAAAGACGAAGGAAACCCTCCCGATTGCCGCGTTCGTGTAAGCCGGGATACGTACGGATGCTCGCTGCGTTCGCTATCTCGAATTCCGTTACCGTTTCTTCTTCTTCTTCTTCTTCTCCTCCTCGATTTACCCAACTGTACACACCGTATAAACCTCATCGGTACATGTGTGCTCTCTGGCAACGTGCTCCTCTTATCCACGAGCGTGTATAGCGTTTTAGCCTGACCCGAGATTGCGCCGCAACGGCAGCCTCCGCCTCTTCCCACGATTCCATCGCGAATCACGACGACCAAACTGCGCACGTTCATTCTTTTCTGGAGTACCGATCTCATCTATATATACGTATATATATATATATATATATATACACACATATATTTTT
>JAPYZI010005261.1:0-19365 GCA_030523105.1 Ophioninae sp. A BG-2022a | reverse complement strand
AAATAGCGGAGAAATTGATTTTCGAAATTTTTCACACAAATGTACTACCAGAGCTCAAAATCTTATCGACCATCAAGAAAATTCAGTTAAACGATTTTCTCACTGGCGACGCAGCGGCTCACATTCTCCATTGTTACCGACTGCGCTTGCATCCTTCCGAAAAATCAATATACTTTTTGACTTGGCACTTGTCACTTGTTCACTGCGCTAATTCGTAACCTCCGTCGCCACGATAGCTACCGTAATCTGCAGCAGGGAAAAATGTCCAAAAAGTATTCTAGAACGGGTTTTTCTCATTTTCCCAGTCTAATTTTGCACTTTCGGCAAAAACTCGGGCAGATTCATAATCAGCGGAAAAATTCCGATCAAATACATCCTTTTAAAAGGTTAAAAATGGAAAAAAAATTTTTTCGTCTTCCCCCAGCCACTTTGCCTGAATCTTGAAAATCACGGAGATTCAAAAGGCCGTAGGGTGAGCTCCTTATATGCTATGGACATTCATTGGGAGGGTTCGGAAAAGCTTTTTGCCTAACTTAAATAATGGCGTTGGATTCGTATCGATATCTCTTATAGTTTTCCCGGAAAGTATGGAAAAATTTGCAAAAATCGATGGTCCAACTTTGAAATTCTGCCAAAAATCCAAAAATCATCGGATTTTAATTATTAAAAAAGCATTTTGAAGGGAAAGTCATAACAAAAAGATTGAGCGTAAAGTGGGGTACCAAATCCTAAAGGGAAAAAAGTTATCGATGATTAAGTAAAAAAACTTATTTTGCCCAAAAATGGAAAAATTTTTCAATTTTAAATATTTTTTTTATTGGTCCATTTCGATGTAACTTTGTCCCCTGAGTACTAATCAACCATTAATTTCCCCCAAAACCCAAAATTTTCGTGAAAAAATTATAAAAAACTTCTAAAATCACGATTTTTTTTGTCGTGCGCAGTGCTTTCGACGAAAATTCGTACATATTCGTAATCAGCTGAAAACTTTCGATTAAATAGACCCTTTTAATACTTTTAAAACAGAAAAAATGTTCGACTACCCCAGTCACTTTTCCGGAATCTCAAAAATCACGAAATTTTAAGGTCGTAGAGTGAGCTTCTTATATACTATAGGGATTCAATGGGTGTGTTTGGATAAGATTTTTCCTTAACTTAAATAATGGCGTTAGATTCATGTTGGCCATTGCCTCTTTCATATTTGAACTCTGGTTGCTCAAAGGCTATAATAAAATATACTTTTAAAGTTTTCGACGTCAGAATTCGCTCTGATTGGGATTGGCACGTATATATGAAGATTCGTTTACAAGACTCAATAATTTTTAAAACTACCGCGAGTGCCGCTCAAAACAGTGTCGCGTAGTGACGTCATAGGCTTACTGGACGCGTAACCTCTTCCTTCATCGCCCATTGAGAATTGTTGTTCAAGGCTTCATCACACGATAAACCGCAGCTCTATACAAACGTAACGATGGCAGCCGGTCCGATTGCGGAACGGAATCAAGGTACAGAATCGTTTCTACGAATAAATATACATATCAATTTCATGTTTGAAAAATCTCTGAATTCCTGGTATCTCATGTGTCGAAAGTATTCACTCGCAATCGACGTCGCGGGCTTACACGTTTTTTGAGGTTATTTATAGGTTATGTTGGTCGAACATAAGAATCATCAATTAAAACCGACAACGATTTGACTGAAATTCATACGAAAACAATAAAAACGTATTTTCCTAGATGCCACGATTTACGTGGGTGGCCTGGACGACAAAGTCACAGAGTCTCTGATGTGGGAGCTGTTCGTCCAATCAGGTCCCGTCGGTAAGTAACATCAGTCCTTCCAGCCTATTTCTTAACCTCTAAATCCTTCCGACGTGTTAATTCCGCACAACCCATTCTTTCAGTGAACGTACACATGCCTAAGGATCGCGTTACCCAGATGCATCAAGGTTACGGTTTTGTGGAGTTCATGGGTGAAGAAGATGCGGATTACGCTATAAAAATCATGAACATGATAAAGCTGTACGGCAAGCCAATACGTGTGAACAAAGCAAGCGCACACCAGAAAAATCTTGACGTCGGTGCTAACATATTCATCGGTAATCTGGACCCAGAAGTTGACGAGAAACTGCTGTACGATACGTTCAGTGCTTTTGGAGTTATACTGCAAACACCGAAGGTACGAGCCGCCTCTGACGTTTTTATAATCTCTGATCCTCAGACTTGATACACGAGTCGATATATCTATAAGAGACGAAACGTCACTGTTATAGAGATAAACATTTTGATTGACGCATTAAGGGAGCGAAGAATTTTTATGGTTCAAATTAAAAGCACGAGCGAAAAGTATTCATGTGCAAGTTTGACTTTATAACGTTAATTATTAAGAACGAGATATAAAATAAGAATGAGGCGTAACACTATCAAATGGAAATTTTGTTCAGTACGGTCCACAGTGGTATTAAGGACATATAGTAAATCGTCATAACGTCATAAATTTTCAAACTCAACAATATTATAAATTATTTCATTTTGATGTGGTATTATGTTAAAAATGATTTTTTCAGAAATCAATCAGCGTTCATCGCTCAAACGTTTTCCCACATTCTTATCAGAAATTATCGATTCTTTAAAAGTCTTAAACTTAAATAATGAAATGAAGAAATTAAATATTATCGGAAAGACATCGATACCCTCCAACTATATGAATATCAATTAGATCGTTACCCTTCGGTGAAGAGTGTGCCGTTGCGATATCAACCGGCCAAGTTTTAGTTTTATTCTTATCTACCCATTCATCCAATTCCCTGCAATCTCTTTTCTAAGACCACAAAAACTACACGAAACTCTTCCAAATTTCTCAGATAATGCGAGATCCAGAGACTGGCAATTCAAAGGGTTTCGCGTTCATAAACTTCGCGTCGTTCGACGCTTCGGACGCGAGTATAGAAGCGATGAACGGGCAGTATCTGTGCAACAGGCCAATATCAGTATCGTACGCTTTCAAGCGTGACGCGAAGGGTGAGCGTCACGGAAGCGCCGCGGAGCGTTTGCTCGCGGCGCAAAATCCTCTTAGCCAAGCGGACCGACCGCATCAGTTATTCGCGGATGCGCCACCGTTGGCACCGATGTCGATGCCGAACGCGAATATGGTGCATCCTCAGCAGCATCATCCGCAGCATCACGTGATGCATCACGGGATGGTCGTGCCACCGCCGCCACCGCCAGCAACCCCGATACCTCCGATGGGTCATCCACCACCGCCGCCGGTTCCTCCACCGCCCAGTGGTGGCGGTTTTGCGGCATCGAACATACCACCACCTCCATTGCCACCGATGTCCATGTCGTCGCATCCCCCGTTGCCTCCGGGGATGCCACCACCACTGCCACCTATGCCCGTACCTGGATCCCAGAATCAACATCGGATGATGCCTCCGCCACCTCATTGGGGTCATCCACAAGGACAATATCCACCTCCGCCACCACCGAACTCGGTCGGCGGTACCCCACCGCAATTCGGCCAGTATCAACCACCGCCCAGGCCACCACCCGCTTGGCGACATCCACCACCACCCCCTGTCTCACAAGCTGGACCACCGCCACCTCCGCCACCGCAATTCCGCGCACCCTTTCCTCCTAGAGGACCACCACCACCACCGCCACCTCACGAAAGTGGGCAATACTAAATTCGAGGGCGCGACTGTTTTTTATTTTTTGTTCTTATCCTTTTTTTTTCGTTCGAACGAACTAGCGCAGACATAATCCTCGAGAAGGACCGAAAACGCGGATTTTTAAACAAAAGTGAAGTTGAAGAGTTCACGATAACTTTTGCTTGAAAATGAAGATCTAGGCCTGGAAAACAGAAACCGAGAAAAGAGTGTTTTCGCGGTTGAAAATTGATCTATCGGCAGGCATGAAGAAAGGTTTTTCACTGAAGTCCGAGACAGAATGTTATTCAGTTGCAGAATTAAGCCTGTAGAAAATATGGAAATAGTTCGGTTATTGCGATTACTAATGGAGGGAGATGTGGATAAGAATGAATATTTGGGAAATTTCGGTGTTTTGAAACATTACATACGGTTTTATTCGTGATAGACTTTTCCGAAGGGAATCCCAGAGGGAATGTTACTCGCAGACGTTTGGTCGATATTTCTGCGTTAGAAGATGCCACGATTCGTATTCTGTATCAAGTTCGATTTCAAAACTGTAGAAGTTCAGTTGTGCAGGGCTTCAGTGGAACATACGACTTCCAGCAGTTTGCCGATCAATTCTGAAATAGAACTCAACTTTTTTGTGCATACTTTGAGGAACTGTCGATTCTATACGAAATTAATTAATTTGTAATAAAACGATTTCGAATTCAGCTCATCAGTTTTCGGTCCAACCCGATCGGCTCGTCTCAGACGAATTATTGAACGACTTCGAGAATCGGCTTTTCCTTCCAAAACTTCGCAGTTAAGAGTTCTGGTTTTTCCCTTTTCCAGATTATTATAGATTAGATTTCCGTTACTCTTTTTTTTCACAAAAAGGAAAAGTCGATCTCATCCGCGTAGGATTTTCTCTCGTTTTTTAAATCGTTACCAGATCGTGTCGTTTTTCATCTCCAAAGAGCTCAAAAGTGTCAGAATTTGCGGCACAAGAAAAAATAGTTTTACTCGAAGTATCTGATGTTTTGAAACAAACGAAAAATGGACGAACCGACGAAATCCACTGGAATAAAATACTTTGTACTTTAATGTACTTTGAAAGTTACTTTACGTCCGTCGTCTCGCAAGTCCAATGAAATTCCATCAGCTTTCCGTACGTTTTCCCATTTTCGACGTTCCACACGAATATCGTTCCGCTGAGTTGGTGGAAAGTTTCTTCCGGTCATGTTTATTATAGTCGGAGGGATCGATCCCTTTCTCAAGGCCGCGTTCAAGTTCTATTCGAAATGAATAGACGGCGAATCGTACGATCGGACGAGACGATCGTAGATTTTCAAAATCTTACCGTACATTTTGAGAATCGTTAGATCTAAAACCAATTAACCAATTTCGTCGAAGTTTTGCTTCGGTTTGTTTATTCTTTTTCGAAAGTTGAAATATTAAGATTTTTATTGCCAAAATCGTTTTTTAAAATCATGACGATTTGTAATTTCTATGACTTCATGCTTGAGATCAATATTCACAAACATTATTCGTAAAACTCTTAATTTGAATATAAGCAGAAAAAAATAATGTCAAAATACGTTTTTGTAATCGAGTACGTCCCCGTAACACAGTTGGGAAAAAGTAAAACATTTTTATGAATCCTGAATGCTTTAGACTCTGTTTTCTTCCAAAGAAAATTTGATTTCTGTAAAAACAACTTTGTTTTCTTCGAAGGAAATTTTTGCTTCAAAAGAAACTTTGGTTTCTTTCTAAGAAGCTTTGGCTGCAAAAGAAACATAGTTCTCTTCAAAGTAAACTACGTTTTTGTCCAAAAAAACATTCGTTTTTTAAAGAAACATTTTTTTCCAAGAAACTTCGGCTTCTTCAAAACAAACTTCGTTTTTTTTTTCAAACGAAATTATGATTTTCGAAAAGAAACATTATTTTCTTCCGATTAAACTTTATTTTCTTCAAAACGAACATCGTTTTCTTTTTTTTTTTTTTTCAAAAGAAACTTAATTCTCATAGAAAAAAAACTTCGTTTTCTTGAAAAAAAAATGTTGTTTTCTCCAAGGAAACTTCGAAGTTGATTTCCAAATGAAGCATCCATTCCCGAACAAATCAGTTTCCTTCAACATTTGCTTTTCAACCCTCCAGAGGGTGATCGACAAGCTCGAGCCTGATGAAAATTCCTGTCACCGGAAATTGTCATCTTAGTAATGTAGTCTCAGTGGAATTGAAGTTCCACGTTCATTGCAACGGAGCATAACGTCGCTGTTATTATTGTTAATGAATTGGAGGAGTAATCCAAAAAACTTAACGAAGGGGTGGAGACGAGTGGGCGTAAACTCTCAGTTAGTACAAATACATGGGAATATGGTATTAGTTTGAACAGGCTGACCAGTCGTATTGTATCGATTACTCGAGCGTGCGTGCATACCTGCCGGACTTTCATTCGTATCGATTTGCAGTTGGCGCGGCTCACGCGTAGTTTGAGCGTTCTCACAGGGACACTTCGCGGCTTATATCGCCAGAGTGTTATCAAGAGGTACTCTTCAACTTTCCAACTCAATTAACCATTTTATTTACGATTATTTTTTCCTCGATGATTTTTCAAAGTTAATTCTTTTCACCAGAGCAAACGAAAAAGTATAAGTATTCATCACTTTCGTTATCAATCGATAAGGAATTTCGATTTATTTAATCCAGCTTACGCGGTACTTCAGAGTGTGAGAAACATGAAAAATGGAGGAACATTCGTGGAAAGGATTATTAACATCGAAGAAACAAAAATTCGATGATCGAAAAATAAGATAAGTGAAAGCCTAAAGGAAAATCCAAAGATTTTATTATCGATCGAAAAAAGTATGAGAAAACATCGCGAAAATGGCCCGTCTTGCGTACGAGTGTACCATGGATCCTAGAGTGAACAACTCGAGCGAAGAACCCGACGTAAAACCGTTCGCTTGTACTCCGGACAAATATTGTCTCTATTGTTGCTGCAATTCTCAATGCTGCCTCCTTGTGCAAAGGAAACCACCCAAACACTTTTGGGAAGCTTGGTACTTTTGGCTCAGCCTTGCTCTCCTGCTCTTGTTCCTCGTATCCGCTGTGAGTTCATTTTTTTTTTCTTGAAATATTCCATTTTTTTCTCTATTTTTATCGATCTATTCGAAATATGCGATTTTGCAATTGTTTTAGTTGTATTATCCAAAAAACGTGGTTTTATTGTCATTTCAATTATTATTTAAGAAATATTCGATTTTATGATTAGTTTAACTGTTGTAATTAAAATATAGGATTTTGTCATCATTTCAATTACTAAATTCGAAATGAGTAATTAATTTCATCATTATTTCATTATTAAATTCGAAAAATGGAAATCAAATAAATAATCACGCAAAATATTTGTATCAATCAATCATTAAATACGAAATACAGAATTTCAATATCATTTTCTTTATCGAATCCGGAAAATCGAATTTTATTATTATTTCAATTGTTACATCGAAGATATGGAATTTTATTATTGTTTCAATCGTTGAATTTTAAATAAGCAATTTTATTGGCATTTTTCTTGATATCGTTATTGAACCATTAAAAAGATTTTTTTCTGATCGTACAATTAATCGGTTGGGCATTTTTTATTTTTTATTCGATAGATAAGCAGTTTCGTCGTGAGCAACTGTCGTCACAGCTTTCACGCCGTTGGCGACATGGTCTTTGGGCCGTACGAGCAAAATAGCAACAGACGAAACGGACGAACGGAGAATGGCAATGAGATATCTATCAATGTAATACCAACGTCCGGGATGTTACCGTCCCACAGAAAAATGCTCCTCTGCGCTCCGCAGCCGAGCATTACTCACATGAGTAAGATTCTTCGTTCCTCTTTTTTAAACGATTTTTGCCTCAAGCGTGGAAAAAAAATTTCAAAATTTACGAAGAACAATGAACGTGTTCAAAAAAGTTAAAAATGGCGCTTTTCGAAATAGACAAATTAAATCAGACAAAAATATTTCGAAAAAAAAAAACAAAAAAAAAGTACTATAAGAAATTAAATAAAAATGAAATCAATTATAATGATTTTGGAAAAAAATGTATTTGATTAAAAAATCTATTTAAAATTTTGTAAAAAAATCTATTTGGTTTGTTACCAAATAGATTTTTTTACAAAACTTTAAATAGATTTTTTAATCAAATACATTTTTTTCCAAAATCATAAAAATTGATTTTATTTTTATTTAATTTCTATTTAAAATCAAATACATTTTTTTCCAAAATCATTAAAATTGATTTTATTTTTATTTAATTTCTTATATTAAATACTGTGCATTTAATGTTTTTTAAAAATAATTACAGCTGCGGTAAAATTATCGTCAGTTTATAGACTAAGGTTCGATTTTCTCTTTTTTTGAATTTTGCGAAGACAAAAATACTAATTTTGCCGTTTCGTTTTTTCTCCCTCGTTTTTTGCAGCCCCGGTAGTGGCGTGATTACGGAGACACCGCGTGTGCACGCAAACTGCCCTTCGATCAGGCCATTTCAGCGTGATTTTGTGCGATCGCACGTTCGTGCAAAAATATACACGCAAATGAACGTGGCGGCGCGCCGACGCTTCCTCATCTCTGTAAAGGGCGGAACTCCGAGGAAATACTTTTTTTGATATCTTACACAGGAGAAAATGGTGCAGAAAACGTTTTGACTAAACGAGGTGTATCATTTATGTATACATATATATACACAAAGGTTTTTTTAGAATGAAGAAAAAAATGTCAGAAAGTAATTTCATTGATATCCAAGTGCTGACAGAGCGATGAAAAATTCATTTTCGTCAAAGTCGTAGCTTTTGAGTGTTGAAGGTCACCAATGTTTTTTTACATGGAAGTAATTGGTTTTTAACATTTTCTTTGAAAATTAAAACATTCTAGCTGATATTCGGACGAATCCAACGACCTACGACAATTTCATGACCTTGAAATGATTTTTTACGAAAATAATTTCGGACGGATGACTTTGAAATGATTTTTTACGAAAGTAATTTCGGACGGATGACCTTGAAATGATTTTTTACGAAAATAATTTCGATCGGATGACCTTAAAATAATCTTTGTATCAAATAAATATTTCAACCGAATTCAACGACCTACCACAACGTTGAATTGATATTTCACCAGAATATTTTTGCCATTGGATTCGACTGAATCTAAAAAATTCAGACACCTACGGAGTTTTTATAAAAAAAACATGCTCCAATTTAAAAAAAACCATTGATAACCTTCAGAACGCAAAAAACTATAACCTTGATGAAAAACAAATGCTTGAAATTTCTCTTGCGTATTCAGTATGCAAATTTTTGAAAATTCTGTTTGCATAATTTTGAAAATTCTGTTTCTATAATTATGAAAATTCGATCTGCAAAATTTTGAATATTTTATCTGCAAAATTTTGAAAATTTTATCTGCAAAATTTTGAAAATTTTATCTGCGATATTTTGAAAATTTAGTTCGCGGATTCATTTTGCAAAATTTGGAAAATTCAGTTTGGCCATCAAATCGACCGCTCTTCGAAATCGATCGAATTACCTCGTGACATTTTATTTGCCACTTTAAAGAAAACGAAAATATTTGGGGTGGTCACGTTAAGTGGTCCACTCGTTATATATATATATATATATATATATATATATATATATATATATATATATATACATAAATATGATGCATCATGATACAATATCCAGCTTCGCGTTCAACGTCGATCGAAGTCTTCCACTTTGATCGATTCTTGAACCGGTGGGGGAGCGTTAATGCAGAACGATTATTGAGAGTGGATGCCATAAAGGTCGAGTTCTCTCCCTCTCTCTTTCTCTCTCGATCTCTCTTGTCTCATTACAATGCTGCAGTCTATATACGTATAATGATAATTTTCGTGCACCAGTACAAAAACGTAATTGGACTCGATGTAAAACGATGGACGGTGAACAGTGAATCGCGAGAACACGAATTTCCATTAACTGCTAATGTTCGAAGAAATGAACTAAGCGATGTTCAGAAAACGAAAATCAAAAATGAGAAATCAAATATGGGAGATCGATGTTTGTTTTTCGAAAGGATTTTATCAGATATTTAAAAATCAGGAGAATCAGAAAGTATCGGAAACGAAAGAGATTTATCAGATATTCTGATTTAAAGAGAATCACTATGACGTAAGTTTCTTTTGAATTTTGATTCGAAAATTCTTTGTTTCTTCGTTTAAATTATTAGTCGAAAATGTTTTTGGGTAATAAATGCTCACTCGGTTTCGGTTTTTAAAGAATCTTTCAAGTTTCAGTCAATTTCACGATCTTTTTTCTAATCGTTTGTAAAATATCTCGATATTTCATTTTACAAAATTTCTGTTATCACAATTTTTTAATTCTGTTTGTGAAATTTTGATAATTCAGTTTGCAAAATTTTGAAAATTCGATTTACAAAGTTTTGAAATTTTAGTTTGCGGATTCAGTATGCAAATTTTTGAGAATTCGATTTGAAAAATTTCGACAATTCAGTTTGCGGATTCAGCCAGCAATATTTGGAAATTTCGGTTTGGAAAATTTTGAAAATTCGATTTGCGGATTCAGCCAGCAATATTTGGAAAATTTGGAAAATTCGATTTGCAAAACTTGTAAAATTCAGTTCGCGAATGAAATTTTGCAAAATTTTGAAAATTCAGTTTGACCATTCAGCTTGCAAAATTTCCATTCAGAATCCAAGAAAAAAAAAAACGATTTTCGAGAAACGGCAAGAAAGAAATAAAACGAAAGGCAATGAAAATCTCGTATACGAGAATTTTCCTCGACTTAGCGAGTACGAATCGCGCCGCCGCTTTTCAAAAGACTCATATTCGAGGAGAAGTAAATGAGATATGGCTGATTTACGAGGAAACGGAATATCGCAAGTTGAACTAACTTTCACGATTGTGCAACAATCCGAGTACTTTTCTCGCGCGCGCCTCTCTCAATAAAGCCTCGCGCACGCGGCTATTTTACGCTACGCTCGTCCCGAGGTCTTTCATTATTCCGCGAGCGCAGGCCCGAAGTCTCTTCCGGGCCCCCGGCGCGCCCCCGCGGGGGGGGGGGGGGGGGGGGGGGGGGGGGGGGGGGGGGGGGGGGGGGGGTAGAGGTTTAATTTCTCTCTTGTCTTTGGCTTTTCGTTCCCTGCCCCTCGTCGGTCCTCAAGGGCGTGAGGGAAGACGGGAGGGATTCGAAAAAAAAAAAGGAATTCCTTAAATCGCGGGTTTTATCACAGACGACGCCTGGTGGCGAAAAATCGCACTATATTTCGTGACAAAGCTTTAAATAAAAATTAATCTTAAAAAATTTTTTTTTTTTTTTAATAAAAATTAGTAAAAAAAAAGTAGGTGATGAAAAAATGTAGTTTTAAATAAAATTTCGTATATCATTAAAATTTGAACTCGCTGTTTTTCCTGCGCGTAAAAACAGTCGAAAATAAATCAATAATGTGAAAAATTGGAAAAGCTGAAATCGATAACGTATCTGGCATACGAAAAGAACGTTTTCGTTTATCAAAAGAAAAAGTGTGGTTTCAATTAATTTTTAATTGAATCTTTCGATTATTTCAATTTCTTAATGTTTCTAATACACTTCTTTCGTGTTCAGCATTATTTTTTTCTAAAAATTCGATTTAATTAGACAATTTATGTTTCCCCGATAATTTTTCTTTAATTTCTTCTTTGTATCTCTTCGAACCGTTGGTCATTTCGAATTATATTTACGTTATTATCAAAGCTCTTAATTCGGTTTCACGACTTTGCCTTTTTTTCCGCAATTGTCATTCGAAACGTTGAATCGACGCGCGACCCCTTTTTATTTTTCTTTTTTTTTTTAGCCCGAAGAGTTACTGGAACATAAACCGAACCGTTCGATCAATCAATCCCCCCCCCCCCCCCCTTCTCCCTTTTTCTCGCGTCTCTTTCGATTCTCATCGTACCAGAACCGCCTTGGGCTCACTCGGCAAACAAACGAAACCGCGGCTAAATATTGTTCCAAGCTACGTGTACATCAATACGCCGAGCGTTTCAGACTCCTTGTTGTTTTCTTTTTCAATCATTTTTTTTTTGTTCCTCGCTGCCACTTGTCGGAGGTTCTTCCACCAAGTGATTTTTCCTTTGCTCGTTGGAACCCACCACGACCATCAGCCCACGAAACTTGTTTCGCTTTTTACGGTTTTTGTTCAACCTGCTGGTCTTTTTGATTCTAGATCCCTAATTAAGAGACTCGGAATCCTCTTGGCTCGTAAATGTATCCAAGAACGTGTACGACGAAAAAATTTTCAACTTGGGGAATATGTTCGTTACGTTTTTTATATTTTCTTTTGTTTTACGATTTTTCGTATGTTTGATTAAGTGTTAATATTTATTCGATAGGGCTGTTTCCGCTTTACTAAATTTTGCCAAGTCTTTTTTTTTTAAGTAATAATAATTCATACACATTTTTATATTAATTTTAATAGTAATTTCATTAATAATACAATATTTTTATAATAAAAGTTTATTAATTTAATAATAAATGTAATCGTAAATTTACGGTTTTATTGAGAATGAAAAATTTTAATTAATTGATCATTTAAAAATTATTAAAAATTAAATTAACTGAATAGTAAATGTTATTATAAACAACGATGAAAGTTAATCATAAAAATACAATTTTTTTATTAATTTTGAAGCTTGGAAATGGAATATCAAAAGCAACATTCTCGACAATTGCTCTTCCTCGCTTTTCATCGAGGCCAAAAAGCTGCTGAAGCAACCCGCGACATTTGCAACGACGAAAATGTCGAAAATGCAAAAAACAAGTATTAAAAAAAAGATGGTTTTTACCTCTTATTTCATTTCTAAAATAAAATCAGACTTCACATCCTAGAATGAAAATTTATCGTTCTCGATTCTCGTCAATTTCAATTTTGGAATGATTTCTGGAAAACTGCATTTTTCAATGCACGTTTTTTTTATAACCTTTTAATTGGAAAAACGATAAGACGAAATCAAAATTCAAGATTCTTCGAAACAATCTGATCGAGAGCAGAGGGAGAAGGAGAGATAATTGAATTCCTAACTTTCCTCGATAATGGATTACATAAATAGGAAGACTATTTTTGAACATTCACAAAATTAGCGTTGTGGCCAATTAAAGAATCCCAAGTGTCATTATTATCGTATAAAGGATAATAATAAATAATAATGACCGTGCAAGTTGAAACGGACTCTTTGCGCGTCGTCAGGAGACAATTTAGTGCCTTTGAAAAATAGGAACAGTGAGTGTACATTTCCACGTTGATTTCCGGGACCCTAGACTGCAAAATCGTCCTCGCAGTAGGCGATAAATCGCTTTTCTCAAAATGATGCAAAACTCGGCGTGTCCGTATAAATATAAATTCGAAGTTCTCGAAATAGCCGAAAATTACGATACCCAACGTTACACGAGTCCAACATCTTCAAAGTCCCTTTTTTTCATAAACCAACACACGCGAATCTTTTTTTAAAAAATTTTTTATTGTTCATCACGATTTTTTTTCGAACGCAAATGGAAGAGAATCAGAATAAAGGAGGAACCCTGAATATCGTACGATGATGACGTTTGCGGTACGTCACGCAGACCCGAAAGAAGCTGTTTCGATTTTTTTGTATAGGTAGCCGTGTATCGAGAGAAGGTCCGTCTTCGGGTCCAGGGATAACTTGATTGGATTTCGTAACTTCGATATCCCTGACCGAATCTCCGATACGAAAAAAATTATGTTCGATTTTTTTTTTTTTTCGTTGTAAGTCCAATTGACAATTTTTTCTCGTGCCCGGAATCTTCCGATCGCAATTAAATATTGACATTGATTTAAAGCAGCGAACTAAGCAGAAGGAAACATATTTTCCATACCAGAAAATGATGAAACAGGAAAGTGAAATCTTTTGAAAAAAAATTATCGATATAAATAAAGAGAATTTTGAATAATCGTGAATGATTGTTTACGAGTAATTTTTTGTTTGGGTTATAATTATAAATTGCTTAGAAGAGGGGGAAACAAGTTTAAGCATAGAGCAATAATTTTTTTGACGATATTTTATTGCATCTGGAATTTGCCGTCCGCAATTGCAAATTGTCATTCATTTTATGTAGTAAAGTAATCTGAGGGATGTATATTTTTCATGCCAGGTAAAGGTCGAGCATGAAAGTTCGATCTTTGAAAATTTTATCGATGTAAATAAAGAGAATTTTGAATTATTGTCAAATATTGGTTTTGAGTGTTTTTTGTGAGTTGTATGGGTTTATTATTGAATAATCGCGTTTTCCGGTTTTACTTTTCTCTCTATCTCTCTCTTTCCGTCTCTCATTCTTTCTCTCTCTCTCTCTCTCTCTCTCTCTCTCTCTCTCTCTCTCTCTCTCTCTCAGTTTATATCTGTTATTTTCTTGAAAGACTCTGTTTCTGGTTCTTTATTATCTCTTCAATTACATCATCATTTTTTAATTTTTAGTTTTTTGTTAAGTTTACTTTCAGTTATGAGTTTATTCATTTTCAGACAACTGTTGTGGTAAGAGTAAATATTTTTTAACAATTTTTTGGTTGAATTACGTTTTTTGCGTAATTTCAACCAAAATAGATTTTACTATGCCCTAGTGAAAAATAATGTTCGAGCAAATGTAAAATAAAACGAAAATTCAAACAAAATAAAGATATAAAGTTTAACAAAATAATAACTGCGCAATAATATTTAAAAAATACCAAAAAACGTAATTTCAACCAAGCGTAATTTCAACCAAGCGTTTTTTGGTTGAAATTACGTTTTTTGGTATTTTTTAAAATATTATTGCGTAGTTATTATTTTGTTAAACTTTATATATTTATTTTGTTAGAATTTTCGTTTTATCTTACATTTGGTCGAACATATTTTTTCACTAGGGCATAGTAAAATCTATCATCATTATTATCTCCCTCTCTTTTCTCTCTCTCTCTCTCCCTCTTAACCGTATCACACGACACATTATAGCCGTCGTTCTTTCCTGTTATTCTTCCAATAAACTGTACAACTTTAGGAGCACCGGAGATGGTCGCGACGACGCAGTCTAGAATTGCGAGAGCAGAAAAATCAGAGGAGGGCAGAAAAAAGGAAGATACGGTCACCGAGCAGCTGTCGGCTGCGATATCCGCGAAAATACGACTGCTTCGATCTCGGTATAAAACGATGCTTGCTCGCGACGAGTATACTCGCGCGTTTTCAGAAGAAAAAAAAAATAACAATCTTGATACGAAGTGGAAAATAATGCACGAGGATACTCGAAAAAGCTTTTCTCTTATTTTATTGAAATCGCGGGTGAATGACACCCGTTGAAATAAAAAATCGAGAATCTAATTGGATTCTAATTGGGATTCCAATTTGAATCCAATTTAATTCAATTGGATTTTAATTGGGATTCCAATTCAAATTCAATTAGAATTGGAACCCAATTGTATCACAATTTAATTCAATTGAATTGTAATTGGGATATAATTGGGATTCCAATTCAAATTCAATTAGAATTGGAACCCAATTGTATCACAATTTAATTCAATTGAATTGTAATTGGGATTCCAATTTAAATTCAATTAGAATTGGATTTTAATTGGGATTCCAATTTAAATTCAATTAGAATTGGAACCCAATTGTATCACAATTTAATTCAATTGGATTCTAATTGGGATTCCAATTTAAATTCAATTAGAATTGGAACCCAACTGTATCACAATTTAATTAAATTGGATTGTAATTGGGATTCCAATTTAAATTCAATTAGAATTGGAACCCAATTGTATCCCAATTTAATTCAATTGGATTCTAATTGGGATTCCAATTTAAATTCAATTCAATTGGATTCTAATTGGGATTCCAATTTAAATTCAATTCAATTGGGTTTTAATTGGGATTCCAATTTAAATTCAATTCAATTGGCTTCTGATTGGGATTCCAATCAGGAACGATTTAGAATTTAAATCCAATCCGATTCAATTAGCTTCTGTTTGGGATTCCAATCAGAAACAATTTAGAATTGAAATCCAATCCCATTCAAATGAATTCTAGTTGGAATTCCAATTAGAATCGAAAGAGCAGCTCACATTGTCTGGTAGAGACTGGAATGATTCTCGATGAATCTCATAATTAGAAGCGTGGTTTAATAAAATGTGTAAACCACTTAAAAATACCAGTCAAGTATATCTTAAGCATCGATTTGAACGACATCGCTGAAAATCCACTGTAATTATTGTTTTTTTTTATTGATTCAGCTACGCGTTATCCCACATTTGGTAAAAGTGAGCCGAGCTTTTTTTTCGTGGCTTTTTCCATATTTTCAATTCAATCAGAGTATAAGACCTTCCAGCCTAGGGTTCATTATGAACCTCTTCAGAATCCAATTTGGTATCACCACGGACTTTTCAGACAAAACGTCATTGATAAAACCCTCTATAGGGAAACCTTAAGAGGACGGAACATCGTTGAAAAATACCAAGGAACTAGATGTATCGAAGATAAATATTGGGTGACCGTTTTGACAGGGTTTCAATGGAAACGTCGCGGTTCTTCAAAGAGATCGTTAGTCGAATGATGTGGGCGTCGTGACGCGTTTGAACGCCGGCAAAACCAAATTCATTCGCGAAAAGATTTAGTCTTTGATGGTCGGTTGGTATCCACAAAGTGTCAGAATCATTGCAGCTATATCCGGCTTTGCGCATCGTTGGATGTTCGAAAGAGGAAGCAAAAAAAAAAAAGGAACGTTGCTGAGCGCCACTTGAAGCTTTTGACTTGTATATCACTCGTAATAAAGTCGATGCTCGCGTTGCTTGAACCAAAAAAATAAATAAATAAATAAAAAAAAAAAGGAGAAACGTTTTCTTTCTTCGTGGCGGTTTGCGATTCCGCAGCGATGTCAATGATGCCGTGGAAATAATCGGTTTCAAAAAAAAATGCAAAAGACAGGGAGCGAGAGAAACGAGAATTAAAAAAAAAAGACAGGAAGAAAAGATGATCGCCTTCGATTAAGTGGGAGGTACTAAAATTAGCGAAGCCAAGGCGAGTTACAGTTTCTGGTGGCCTCGCAAGAACGGACACTTCTAAATAGTCCTTTGCTCCGATAAGACACATCTCAAAACCCAACAAGGAAAAGCTTCCTCTTTTCTGAATGAAAAACAAAAATCAAATTTTGATTTTCTCACTTCGAACGTTAACTGTACCATCGTGGAACTCTTATCTCGTATTCTCGGATAAAAACGCGTAAAATTTTTGTGACGTTAATCGAAGATCAAATCGAAAAATGTCGCGAACGAATTCCTCGATAAATCGGATCGGAGTATCCTTGTGGATTTTTGTGCTCCTCGTAATTTCACTTCGTTCCGTCGTGGGTGAGTTCTTTCAATTTTTTAAATTTTATTTTAACACCCTTTTTCGTGTAAAATCAAATAAAATTTATGAAATAACGATCGTTTTTGAAAATAATTTGTCGGTGATTCACTTGGATCAAAGACGAGTGTACCAAATATTTTCACTGCGATAAAAATGTTAATATTTATTATATTATATTATTTATTTATTCAATATAATTCGTATTTGTAATATTAAATATTATTATAAATACAAAAATAATATTTTAGCAACACTAAGTCATGATAAATTATAATAAATATTTATTACTGTTAATTAATTAATTATTATTATTATTATTATCATTATTTAAGTATTATCGTTAATTGCCTAATAACTCAATAATAATTGGAACAATAATAATATAATAATATCAGAACGTTCCTAATTTGTCTTTTTCAAAATTTATTAAAATTTAGCGTAACTTAAAAAAGAAATTATTGTTATTGTTGCTGTTATTAATTCGATATTATTTATTCATTTTAGCATTATCATCACTTGACTAATAACTGAATAATAATTGAAATATAATTGAATTTTAATAAATTTTCAAAATTTATTTGTATCAAAACTTAAATAAAATATTATTATTTTTACTACTGTAATTTATTCGATATTTATTATTATTATTATTATTATTATTATTATTATTATTATTATTATTATTATTACACTATAAATATTACATGGAATATTTTTTTAACACTTTTCCTGAATAGAGTCTTTTTCGATGTCGTTCGAATCGTTGCACCGTGCAAACTCAACGTTTACGATAAATTGTCGATTCGTAAAACGTGGGTATGCGCAATGGTCGAAGGAAAAATAGTAACTCGGCGTTCAAGCGTGTCTATAATTGCACGATCCGATCCGCTGTGTTCGATATGATTATCGGACATTGGGGCGACAACGGTCGTCGATCGCGATTTGTACAGCCCCTTTTATTTCAGGAAGAAAATGCATGTGCACGAGCAAGGCTTGCAAGGAAGCCGGAGTCGAGGTATGCAGAACACGATTTTCCTGCTACACGGAGGAAATTTACGACGTCGATGGCGCGTCCAGGGACAACGTCCCTACCAGAGGATGCACCGAGTACGTTTTATGCCAATTACCAACACTTCCATTTAAAAGTCTTCTTCAAGCGAGAAAAAAAAAACGATTCTCGAATCCCCATTTGGGATTCAAGGGTTGAAGCCTTCTTCATTGTTGGGTATGCATATCGCACCAACATTCAAGACGGACGTGATGGATTCTGAAAACTTTGCCAATCAAGTTCACGAACACTTGAAAAAAACGAAGTTCACTCGATACTCGGAATGTCCACTTTTCACTGGATTTTTTTATTTTTTTTTTATTTTATTCGAAATTATGTTTTTTTTTTCTGGATAACGTCCAAAGAATCCCAAACAAAAACGAAGTTGATTCGAAATACGAAATGTCCAGTTTTTACTGGATTTTTTTTCTATTTTATTTGATTTTTTTTTTCTTGATGAAACCCAAACAAACCTAAACAAAAATCAATTTGATCCGAAACACGAAATGTCCAGTTTTTACTGGATTTTTTTTCTATTTTATTTGATTTTTTTTTTCTTGATGAAACCCAAACAAACCCAAACAAAAACGAAGTTTATTCGAAACACGAAATGCTCAGTTTTCTCCGGGTTTATTTGTGTTGTTCGAAATTATGTTTTCCTTTCTGGAATTGTTTTAAAAAATTGAAATTCTGAAACTTTTGATTTTATAGGGTTCGAATTTATTCACTTTTTTAATTTGAACGTTATAAAATTTTAAGTTTGAGAATTTTGGTTTTTCTTTTATTATTCCAGAACAAACAATTTCGAATAAAATCAGAAAACAAACCGAGAGAAAAGTGGGCATTTCGTGTTTTCAATCAACTTATCTTTTTCAATCTCGAAATGTTCGATTTTTCAATTAGAAATTTTTACATATCGAAATTTCCATTTTTCGAATATAACATTATTATATACTAAATTATAAACATTAGATTTAAAATGTTCAAAGGTTAATATTAAATAAAAACAATTCAAATTTCATATATCAAATCATACAATTAAGAAATAAAAAAATTCTATTTAAAACCGTAAAAATATCCAAATCTTGTATCTCAATAATTAAATTCTCAACAATCAAATTCAATAAAATAAAAATCAAATTACGAAATTATCCTCCTTGAAACAAAATATACATTATCACCAATAAATGTTTAATCCCAAATTGAAATGCCTCCTGCAAATGAAATTCTTCGTAAATAAAAAAAAAGTGTAAATGCTATTTTC
>JAPYZI010005260.1:0-17098 GCA_030523105.1 Ophioninae sp. A BG-2022a | reverse complement strand
ATTTTTTTGGTTCGTTTTTTTGAGGGGAAATTGAAAGAAAATTTGAGAAAGGAGAAATCAGATGGGGAAGAAGAATTATGATTGGGATGAAAGCGAAAAATAATACGAGAGGAAGAATTATGTATCGGAATATTGGAAAAAGAAAACTTTGATTTTTTTCTTTAATTTTAAAAGTTAATTTTTTTATTTGAATAATAAATATTTCTGGTTAATATTTCAATGTCTTTAAAATAGGAAAAACAGTATTCGCTCTTTTACCGCGGTTTTATAAATTATAAAAAACAAAAATTTAAGTCTCGAATGTATGAATTGTAAAAAATTCTAAAATATTGTTTCTAAATTGTGTAGCGATAATAAATAAGAACAATTATTATTATTCAATTCGTCAATTAAATTACTTATCATTATTTATTTATTTTTATATATTAATTGTTACATTTTTAATATAATTTTATTGCTATTTCATGAATTATTTATTTACTTATCATTATTTATTTACATTATTATTTTTCTACGAAAATAAAAAAAAAAAAAACAAGTAAATGAAACTATCGTGAAAAACCATTTGTGAAATTTCAAGGACTTGAATCATTTTTTTTTTTTCGAATCATCCGGTAATACTATGAACGATCGGAGGCTCAATATTCGTGGACCTGATCACGGGTGACATACCTATATCCGTTCATCTTCCGTTTGCCACGTGAACGAGAATTGCGAGGGTCGCGCGTGGCCGCACGAACGGATCATTCAATGAATCATAACCTAGCCACGACACCGTCCTATCCTATACTCGCTAAGCGTTCAACACTTCCGAGAACATTCGTGAAACTCCGCGAATCGATGATCGGGCTTGTTATTGATAATAGGGGAACTCGGGCAGATCGAAATCGCTGAGGTTATCTTTTAATACAACTATAAATATATATTTATATATATCATTAATATAAATTCGTATTAATTTTCTTATTTATCATATTTAATTTATTTTATTTATTTATTAATTTTCTTATTTATTATATTTATTTATTATATATATTATAATTTATAAAATTAATCTTTATTAATTTTCTTATTATATTTTGTTTTTAATTTGTTATTTATTCGATTGCTTTTAATTTTTGTCTCAAAGAAGAAAATTGTTGCCTTTTTTTTTAATTTTATAGTTAAAATAATAATTTTGACATTACTTGCAGAGTAAGTAAATATAGCTGACAAGTAATGTTAATTTAAAACGTGTTTTTTTGCCTGGTATTAATAATACGTATTTATTAAAATTATTATTGTTTTTTAATTTGTTATATTTACATATATATTGTTAAAAAAATATATTCTTATAAAAAACAATATAAATATATGTATATTTATATATTTATATTATAAAATTTAAACAGTTGAATTGTTATTATTAAATGAATTATTAAAATTATTAAAAAAATAATAATAATTTTAATGAACGTTGGGGATACTTGAGCTGCGTAGCAAAAAGGCTGAACGCGATGGAAACCGGTACAGGACAATGCCGTCGGCATGCAGCTTTGAAGGTACGCGTGCTCGGCGATTCCGGTCTTTAGTCGAGCGATCTTCCTCGTGCTGCCAGGATCACGTAATAATAAGGGAGGTCTCTCATTGTGGGACCCGCACGCCACTTTTACGATCAACGTCGACTTACCTGTCATTACTGTTATTATCGTTATTATTATCGTCAATTTTTTAGATTTATTTTATTATTGTTATTATTATGAGGTTTTTCAGGCCGTAATAATACTTATAATTGTAATTAAGGATTTTAGAGTACATTCAGTAGGTTAAGACAGGATTCTACTGTAAACTTGAAAAAATATCGATTTATTTTCAATTTATCGAAAATAGATTCTTTCAAATTTGATTATTAAATTAAAAAAAGATGTTTTTTTTTTTATATTTGATTAATGAATTTAACAATTAAATTCATACATTTTTTAATTAAATTTTTTAATTGCATTTTTTTATTGAATGAAATTTAATAATTGAATTGAATTTTTTTTTCGTACGATAAAAGTGCACGAAATAAATAATGAAAATTTGTTAAACGTATTTGAAGAGTGTATCAATTAAACTAGTAACTGTATTAACAAATTTGTATTATTTATTTCGTGCACTTTTATCGTTCGAAAAAAAAATTTCAATTCAATTATTAAATTTAATTCAATTAAAAAATTCAATAAAAAAATGTAATTCAAAAATGTATGAATTTAATTTTTTAATTCATTAATTCAATATAAAAAAAAAGATATATATATTTTTTATATTTAATTAATGAATTTAAAAATTAAATTCATACATTTTTTAATTAAATTTTTTAATTGAATTTTTTTTTTCGAACGATAAAAGTGCACGAAATAAATAATGAAAATTTGTTAATCGTATTTCAAGAGTGTATCAATTAAACTTAACAAATCCTTGTCCAATATCTTTATTCATAACCTCACAAAAAATTCGCCAAAAAAACCTTTTTTTTTCGGTCGTCCAAAGTAAAAGCCCGTTTAACCCAGTTTTATTCCTGTTTTATCGTTACCGTAAGTTCAATACGATATCAATTATCACCCCTGATATTATTTATTTATTGTTCTATGAATTTATTGAAATATCGCTCGATGTATTCATAACGACAAATTCGACGAGTAAAAAAATGATAAAACGGGAATGTCGTTCGGGGAATCCACCCACTCGAGTTTGAGTCACCGGCAATTAGTCGTAGCGTTCGGTGATTCGAACGAATTTATGATCCGGTCGATGGCGAGTTCGCGAGGTGGGGGAAAAAAAAAAATAAAAAAAGAAAAAATCGTACCGGTTGAATCGGGGGTCCCCGAGCGATTCAATTCTCGTTAAGGTGGATTCCGTGAAATAGCCTACGAGCTAAAAAAGCTTACGAGCACGACGCGAGACTTAGGTTGGCGCAAGCTCACCGCGGAGTTCCCGATGACACGCGAGAATACTTTCACGATTGTTACACTGCGACACGATTGCACGCGGCAGATTTTCCCATTTCGCCATTTTTGATAAAAATTATTATTTTCAAATTTTCCTATTTTTTTTTTGTTCACTATTTTTGCGTTTTTTAAAATAGACATTGCGGGAATACTATACGAGATATCGATACGAATCCAACGCCATTAAGTCCTAACACCACTGCAACACGGCCTCGAAAAAGCGATTTTCACGAATTTTTTTTTACGGGAAGGAATAAAGATACGGGAATATAATTCAAGGGGGTTATCGAGTATATATTCAAGTACGTTACAAAAAAATTGTATTAAAAAATATTTAAAAATGGCGACGCTGGAGCCATTTTTTTGTGGCTATGCAATTTTGAAGGCGATCCGTGTCACCCGGTATAACTGATGCAATTTTCAACTTTGAAAAAAACGTACTAAACTAAATAAGTAAAAACTTGCTAAAAAATTACTAAAAAATACTAAAAAATAACGAAAAAATTACTAAAAAATTACAAAAAAATAACTAAACTAAACTAAGACTTACTGGAAACTAATAAAAACGCTTGCTAATAACACTAAAATTATATAATGTATTTACTAATCGTTCCAATTATCAGGAAAAAAATTATTAAAAAATTACTAAAAAAATGTACTAAGCTAAACTAATTCTTACTAGGAAATTAATAAAAAAAACACTTACTAAAACGTTTAATAATAACGCTAAAAAAAACTAATTAAAATACTAATTGTTTGAATAATCGCTAACAAAAAATGACCCACATTTTTTAAATAAAATAAAAATGACTAATAAATATATACAAACGTTTACGAACCGCGTGTTTAATTCCCTGAACCGATCGTTTCTCGTGAATTCCGCGGTACGACAATATCCCGGAATCGATGAAACGAAGAAACAAACCGTTTCGGATTATTTTCCCTGACGTTTTCGCGTACATCCTCCGGGGAGGTTTTTCTCGTGTGGGTTTGGGTTAGGTGGGAGAAAATTACTCGGAATTGTCCGCCCTCGTGAAAACGTCCGTAACGCAATTCGCTTTGAGCTTTCATCGATCAGTTACGAAATTAAGGCCAATATGAAATTCCAGGGAAAGGAGCGGATGGTCAGCCAAGGGTGGACAGGTATGCGGAGGTGTAAAAAATTCATTGGATACTTATCACGCCATTTTTTCCTCCCTCGTGCCTCGTTCGATTCTGGTTTTTCCTGCTCGTTTTATTTTCTTGTTTTTTTCTTCTCTTTTCAACGAATTTTACATCCGGGTCATCAAGAATTGGGTCAATCAAGGGGAACTTCGTTAAACGCTTATTATTCGTAATTGGGCCAAGACGAAGGCGCAGGGTTAAACGAACGGTTAGCTTTTACTCGCTCAAGATCTTGTCTCGTTTAGTCCTGAAATATTGCTTTTATATTTATATTTGATTTATCGTAAATATTTATATTTCATTTTGACCAACGAAAAATAGCTTTTATTATTTTCGTAAATAATAAAAGCTATATTATTATAAAAATAATAACATAGCTTTTATTATTGATAATTTATAAAATAATAAAATTAAAATAGCTTTTATTATTTATAAAATACTAATATTTCAAAATTAATAAAAATATATATTTTATCCCGATTTCATAATTATTATCATTTTTTTTTTTTTTTCAATTTTCGTTTGACTATTATTTTTGTATTATTATTGTATCTCACTGCTTTAGCAACAAACCCAAACAAGCGTGTTACTGCGTGTTTGGGTTCATTGGAGAATCAAGCGAGTATAAAAACAATTTAAACAATAATTTCATGCTATTCACAGTGATCTGATCTTCCCTTTCGCAACGCTGCAAAAAAAAAAAAAAAATAGTTTATTTTTCTTTCCCCGGCTAAAAATTCAGCGATTTCCTCATCAGGTCCGATTTCACCTGAATATTTTAATCTACCTGTGTAAACGCGTGTGGAAGCGTGCGGACGTGTTCGAACGACGCTGAGACGAATAACATTAAAAAAGAAAGAAAGAAGACAAAAAAATACGAACGAACGAAAAGGATATCGTAACGTAGCGAGGAACGGTGGAGTTTGTCGAGTCATGCCCATTCACGGTAACGTCCCAAGAGTGGGAGCCCGGATTACGTTTCGTGGAAAGATTTCCCGTTCGCTCGATGCGTCGTTCACGGGATTGTCGTGCTTCGGTCATGTCGGATTTTCGATCGCCCCGACAACCGAATAATCGGGTATCGTTGTCGCAAAGAAAAACCCTTCGTTCCCGAGTTACGAAAAATCGACTTCCAAAAAAAAAAAAAACAAAGTTCGTTGAAACGTTCGAGGGGTGTCTCGCGAGTAGTTTGAACCGGGGGAGGGAGGCTTGGCGTTATAAATTTGACGCCAGATGGATCCGGCAAGATGTATTTTTAGAAATGTTTTGGCCTCATGAATATTAATTACGGTATGGGAATAAGCAAACGGCGAAGCGTTTTGACACGTTGCAGAAAGGAAAATAGCGCTAAGATATTTCAAGATACCCAGCTTTACTTGTTTCGTGACACGATCGGTTTTTTTCTTTTTTTTTTTGTCATAGAGATGTAAGAAAATTTAGTAACGCGGTTACTAAATTTATTTAGTAATGGGATTACTAAATTTTCTGGTCTAGTTATGAATTATTTAGTAATGCGGTTACTAAATTTTCTGAACTAGATATTAATTATTTAGTAATGCGGTTACTAAATTTTCTGAACGAGATATTAATTATTTAGTAATGTGACTACTAAATTTTCTGAACTAGATATTAATTATTTAGTATTGCGATTACTAAATTTTCTGGTCTAGTTATGAATTATTTAGTAATGTGATTACTAAATTTTCTGAACTAGATATTAATTATTTACTAATGGGACCACTAAATTTTCTGAACGAGATATTAATTATTTAGTAATGTGATTACTAAATTTTCTGGTCTAGTTATGAATTATTTAGTAATGCGGTTACTAAATTTTCTGAACTAGATATTAATTATTTAGTATTGCGATTACTAAATTTTCTGGTCTAGTTATGAATTATTTAGTAATGCGGTTACTAAATTTTCTGGTCTAGTTATGAATTATTTAGTTATACGATTACTAAATTTTCTCGTCTAGTTATGAATTATTTAGTAATGCGGTTACTAAATTTTCTGAACTAGATATTAATTATTTAGTATTGCGATTACTAAATTTTCTGGTCTAGTTACGAATTATTTATTACTGCGGTTACTAATAATAACAATAATAACTGCTAAATACAAAATAATATTCTTATTAATCGTACTAATAATTACTTATAAAACTTTAATGAATAATTAACAATACGATTATTAATGATACTAAAAATAACTAATATAGTTACTAATTATCGAAAATCAATATTTCGAAAGGATTATTAACAAAGTTAAGAAATTAAGAAAAAATAAATATCTATTAGTACCTTGTAACAATAAAAATAACTAATACAGTTACTAAATTTATAAAATAATAATTTCTCATCAATAATTAATAATACGATTACTAACGATACTAAAAATTACTGATAAATAGATAAAAACGTTGAAAAGCAGTTTTCAACGTACCTACCGAATAAATCGAAAAAAAAAAACGAAAAAAAAAAAAAAAAAACGTATTCTCAAAATACCGATACAATTTCGAATTCTTCCAGTATGAAAACCTATAAATATTCAAGCATGGAATATTATCACGTTTTTTTTCGTATAAAAATATACCAACGAGGGAAAACGCTAAAAAAAAATGATTTTCGTTGAAATTGGCAGAAAAGGGTAAAATTTTTTTCCCCCCTCCCCCCGCCGTTTTAAAAAAAGATCGTCAACAACCTCAATGGAAAAAACCGTTAATTGGAGAATTCGTGGAGTTTGGTGGGAACCTAGGGAAAGTTTAAAAGTTGGAAAGTAGTATCGGTAATTAGAGATGGTAACGATAGTAAATTGTAGGAATGGGATATTACGTTCGATGTAGTTGAAGAATCGCGGCTCCGAGTATTCGATCGATCCTTGGACGTAAAAACCCTACGGAGTTCTCTCGCGTATAACGCGAAACTCGTCAAGGTCACTAAACGAGAATCTACCGATGTCTCACCCGGGAATATACACGTAACTGTAATAACCGTGACCGGATACACAGCGCAACGATTATCGATAACGGATCGCGAATTTACCGCTGATGACAAAGGGTCGTTTCCCGTCGGAGTCATACCCCGAAGTTTCGTAACTTACGTTCCACGACTTGACTCGACGGTACGAGGAAAAATTTATTTCCGAGCAACGCGGTTACGTCTTGTAGAATGGATCTTATAGAATTCCAATTATGTCTCGATTTTCTTGTAAAGTAATTATGTATTCGAGCAAACCCAAACAAACGAAAATAAAGCCAAACGAGCACGAAGAAACCCAAACAAATAAATTTCGCGGACCGGCCCTCGAGAATGCGATTTTTGACACACATTTCTGTAGGACGAATCCAACCGAAGCCAAACGAACCTAAACAGAGGTAAATTAAGATAAACGAACCCAAGAAACAAACCAAACAAACGTAAATAAACCCGAACAAACTTAAATGAATTCAAACAAACCCAAACAAACATATATTAATTAAAACGAATCCAAATAAAACCAAACAAACCTAAAAGAACACGAACAATCTAATTTCAATCACCGAGTCAACCACCAAGCGAACAAACCCAAACAAACATAAATTAATTTAAACAAACCCAAACAAACCCAAACAACATAATTTCAACCACCAAGTCAATCACTAACCAAATAAACCCAAACGAACTTGAATTAACCCAAACAAACATAAATTCATTTAAACAAACCCAAACAAACCCAAGCAAACATGAAAAACGCGAGCAAACCTTTATGAACCCAAACAAACCCATACAAACCCAAACGAACCCAAACGAACCCAAACAAACCCAAACAAACATGAAAAACGCGAACAAACCTTTGTGAACCCAAACAAACCCAAACGAACCCAAACAAACCCAAACGAACATAAATTAATTTGAACAAACCCAAACAAACCCAAACAAACATGAAAAACGCGAACAAACCTTTGTGAACCCAAACAAACCCATATAAACCCAAACAAACCCAAACGAACATAAATTAATTTGAACAAACCCAAACAAACATGAAAAACCCAAACAAACCCAAACGAACCCAAATAAACCCAAACAAACCCAAACGAACCCAAACAAACCTAAAAGAACGCGAACAACGTAATTTCAACCACCAAACCTTCCAGAATCCAAACATTCACACATTTCCATAAAACAATTACGACAACGAGACCCAAAGAGACCGATCAGCCTCCCTGAGTTTTCGAAAATCAAAATTTCAACTGGTCGTCTCTTTGCTACGCGACTCAGTTTTGAGAACGTTCAATTCCACGATCACGCAACTGTTCCTCGCTCGATCACAAGCTCCGTCGATTAAACTCTCGAAATATCCTATAATTTCGTACTAAAAAGAAAAGAAAAAAAATTCAGTTACATAATTGTGCATCGTCTCATGCACTTGCAGTGCATCAAACGGAAGATGAGCGGCGAGAGGAAGGAGAGGGTGACGAGGAAGAAGAGGGAGAGGGGGGGAGGTGGAGTAGACATCGCGCACGAGTGAAGAGCACAAAGTGTACTTTATAACTCAATGAAAATGATCATATATAGGTTATGTGTACTCGGCCCGTAATGGTACGGTGAACTATGCACTAATACTTTAAAAGACGTCGCGACAATCGTTGGAAAGTGAGCGATCGAGAGAGACGTATAAAACTCATCTATAAATATATATATAGCGCGGGTCGTGACTAACGTGTGTAATAAGGCAATAAAAAAAATAAAAATTTAAAAAAAAAAAACGATTTACGATATTTTGTCAAATTCTCCTCGTTCGTGAGTTGCATCGAGATAAAACGAAACATCCGACGAAACGTGAGATTTTAGTAGCATCAACTAGCATCAACTAAATTTTGCCATCGGAAGGAAATTTCTTCTTCATATTTCTAATTACGTAACTCTTCGATGAGTGAACATGTAACAGTACACGTGACGTTTTCTCGTAGCAAATTCAACGCTCTACAAAAAAGGTCTCTTATCGTTTCGCGATAAAAGTGATATTTCGAAAGTTATTCAAGGTCAAAGTCGAACTTGGTATAAACTTCAAAATCTCATTTTTCGAGGGTATCTATCAGAATAATCGCGAAATGTTACAGGACCTTTTTTGTAAACCGTACAATTTCCTACGAAGCAAAAATCAATCAAATTATTAAGCAACCTGCAAAAACCTCAATAATTATAATCAAACATCCCAAAATTTACTCTAAAAACGAATTTCGAATCCCAATCCCAACAGCGCTTCTAATACCCCAAATTATTCACAACCACTGTTTCGCCCGAAGCGCTTCGATCCTGTACCCTTCAAATTAAACAAAAATACACAGAAATTCACGATAACTGCTCGAGTTTTGACCTTGAATAACTTTCGAAACCGTCGATTGATCATAAAACGATAATAGATCTTTTTTGTCGAGCGTACAATTTCCGACGGAAAAGAATCTATTTCAGCACTGTTCCACCTCTGTCAACGGTTTACTATCCTATCGAGTTACAAAATTCAATTGTAACGAGCGAAGTTTTTTTTTCCACTTTATGAGCATCGGAAATAAATAATCTTACCCAACTTCCTTCCTACTATTACCGCACAAAACTCAACCAAACATAAATTAGTTTAAACAAACCCAAACAACATAATTTCAACCACCAAGTCAACCACTAACCAAACAAACCCAACCGAACCTGAATAAACCCAAAAAAACCTGAATAAACAAAAAAAAACATAAATTAATTCACACAAACCCACACAAACCCGAATAAACCCAAACAAACATAAATTAATTCAAACAAACACGAATAAACCCAAACAAACATAAATTAATTCAATAAAACCCAAACCAACCTGAATAAACCCAAACAAACATAAATTAATTCAAACAAACCCAAACAAACCTTCATGAACCCTAATAAACCCAAACAAACCCAAACATCATTATCAGCCTCGGAAATAAAAAATGTAACTTAACTTCCTTCCTGCAACTACCACATAAAAAGTTTTTAATAAAAAGTCGTGAATTTAATTACCTATATATATTTATAAATGCAATTTACATATAAATATATAAATGTAAATAAATAAATAAATATATATATATATATTTATTTATTTATTTATTTATATTATATTATTATAATTATATAAATAAATAAATAAATATTTATTTATTTATTTATATTTATATTTATATTATATATATATATATATATATATATATAAATGCAATTGTATATACGTATATGTGTTCTCGGATATGTATAAACACATATGTATAGGCGTAAGAACGGTCGCGGCGCGGGAGCTGCCGCGGTACAAACGCCCGCGCGGGACGACGACGTTAATATATAGACGGGCGGCGATACATGCCCGCAAACAGTCGACACGCGGCAGCCGTCCGAGCGAAACATCCTCGAGTGTTCGAACATCGACGAGGGGATGTATTCGGTCGAGCAATTTCGGTGTGACCAATTAAGGAATTAAATTGTTTATAAATAAAAAAAAATAAATAAAACAACGACGTATGAAAACAAACGTACAAGGAGAGGGGATGAAAAGATATATAAATTGATAAAATAATAATAATAGTAAAAGTTAAGTTTACGGATCAAATGGTGTTTCTGTAATGCGCGAGTGCTCGATTAATAATCGTTCTTAACGAGCGATTGTGATTGCGACGAAACTTTGATCGAAGGAAAAATAAATTGAAAGTTGTAAAACAGTTCGGAGTGATTTTTCGGTGAGGTATTTACGAACGAAAATGAGAAAAGGAATGCCCGGTCTCGAAGTGCGGTCGAGGTGGATTTAATAGCGAAAATTAAAAAAAAAAAAAAGAAAAGATTTTATTGATTTTTGAAAAAATAAATGATACTGCAGAGTTATTAATTTAATCGTAAAATTTGTCATAAAACGTTTCGTACAAGCGTGTACAAACTGGGCAGTGATATTCGATAAAGGATAAGTTCATCGAAGTTACGCGCAAGCACGTTTTTATATTCGCGCTCGAGAAGCACACACGCGCCACGTGGATTTGTTATTTTCCGTCCGCGATCATCCAACGACCGTTGGATCGAAGATCGCTAGTTGTGTTTTTTTTTTTTTTGTTCGCCACGCGACAACAGAGTGAAAAGTTTAGCAACGATGTACGTCGTTGCGCGAAGAAAATGTTGAATTTCCGATACCGATTTCGTGATCGGTAGTAAATAAAAAATAAAAATAAAAAAACAAATCGGTAAGACGCGGGTAATTCCCGCGGTGAAAGCGCGAAATGCTCCGTGGCGAAGCGTGGCCCATTAACGGTGAACGGTTTCGTAAATTAACGAAAGTAAATCGACGTTTTCGTTTCGTCAATCGTAACCCGTCAGGATTACCGATCCGATCGTTTCATCGAACACTCCAAGCGCGTTTAACTTCACTTTCGAAGAAATCATTATCTTAAACTTTTCTCCTCATTCTATCAGAGGCCTCGTAAAAATCGAGCAAAGCAAAAAAAAGGAGCGAGAGGAACGAAAAAGAAAAACAACAACAACAACAACAACAAAAACAGGTGCGATTGTCCACCCGAGTGCAGGGTTGAGGCTATGGGCGAGAATTCAATAATCAAGACATCGGAATCAAGTGTCAACGAGAGTAGGGAAGGTACGAGCGAAGGTGAGGTGGGGGCTAGAGATTGCCCGGACACCATCAGGATCGTGGCCAACGGTGTTCGTCACCGCCACCGTGAAGAATCGCAAAACGAAAAGTGCGAAAAACCAAAAAAAAACACGAGGGTTAGATACGAGTCGATAGGGGATGAAAGTCTAGAGGGGAGGAGTGGAATTCTCGAAGCTGCGATTCGTAAATTAAAACACTCTGAATCCGCAATAAAGGATGTAAAACTCGACGATTCGTACTGGAGCTCAGGTCATCCCGAGAATCCGTCGCGATTGAGATCGAACGCGGTCATCGATTACTCCGGCGGTGGATCATCGCGGAGAGTTACGATCTCCGGCAGTTTCCTCGTACTCGTTGGCCTCGCGATACTGCTGCGAACCGCGATGGCTGTACCGACGAGCAACGGTGGCGCCTCTACCGGTACTGGTACATTCCTGAGAGCCGGTGGCGCCTCTACCGGTATTAGTACATTCCCTAACTCCGATAGCGCCTCTACCGGTACTGGTACAATCCTGCGCGCCGGTGGTGCCTCTAGCGGTACTGGTACATCCTCGCGCGCCTACGAAACGTCTAGCGGTACCATTCCGAGCGTCAGTGGCGCCTCTATCGGTACTGGTACATTTCCGAGCGCCGATGGCGCCTCTACCGGTACTGGTACATCCCCGCAGGCCTACGGAACGTCCAGCGATACCTTTCCGAGCCCCAGTGGCGCCTCTATCGGTACTAGTACATTTCCGAGCGATAGAAGCGCCTCTACCGGTACTAGTACAATCCCGGGATTCCGGAGCGCCTCTATCGTTACTAGTACATCTCCGAGCGACCCTACTACGCTCTACGAAGATAGGACCCTACCGAGAATCGCGAGTGAATTCCTCGTTATCGAGGAGAGTGACACGGGGAACGATCCAAGCTTCAATTCTGAGGGTGTCGCCGGGGCGACGAGCCTCCATCGGGGAGACCACGTCGAGTACACGTCGCGACGCTCGAACAACCGAGACGAGGAGGAGGACGCGTTTCCGGCCTCGGTTATTCCACATATGAGGGAATCCGGCCACGAGACGAGAAGCCCGCTTCGCGAGCCCGAACTCGACACTATAAGGAGAAGCATCGTGGAGGGTCTCGGTCTCAAGAGGATACCCGATCCTTCAAAGGTATTTCGCACACACTCTCTCGCCATCGCCTCCCCCCCCCCTGCGCCACTTTAAAACCCTGCAGTACTAACACGACACAAGCGTGATAATAATGTTTATAACAATAATAATCCGATAATTATGTTTATAATAATTTCATCGTTATTAATATTATCAGTTAATTAACTTTGTTATAATATTGTTAGTATTATTTCGTTATTGTTTATTAAATTAAACAATAATAACGCGTTTATACATCGATCAAAGACCACGAACGAACGAATTTCAACTCTTTCACCTGACGGTCACTTTTTTTGGTTCACACGACGAAACGAGGATGGAAGTGGACGCTCGCATTAAACTTCCGGTCGTCGTTTAATGCGAGCCCACTGCGCGCGCCCGCGCACGGTTCCTCGTATCGTTTCTCTTTTACCAGAGGAAGCTTCTCTCTGCCCGGAAGCCCCCGCACGGATAGGCATGAGTTAAGAAGGAAAAGGGCTTAAGATATCCCCTGACAAGCTTTGAGCAATACGCGACTCGAGTTGACGCCCCCGAACCCAATGCCGCGATACGCTCGGGGAAATCCTCCGTGACAATCTTTCGGACATTGTAACAACTTTCTTCGCTCGGATATCTCGGGTTTGCTAACGCCGTGTAAGGCTAACACGCGAAGAGGGCTTGACTCTCGGACCCCTGCCGTTACTCGAATGCCCCGAATTCGAGTTTTCGATCCGCCGGCTTTTGCCTCGATGACAAAAAAAAATCTGCGTTTGACAAATCCGAGTCCTTCTTTTCGAATAAATAAATAAATAAATGTTCAATTTTTAAATAAATAATCGTGAAAAACCGTTTCGTTGGAAAATACGTTTCCTTTGATAAATAATTAATAAAAAAAAACACGCTTTGAGAAATAATACATTTTTTTTTTTACGACGTATAAAATATTTTTGATAAATAATAATTTCTTCTTTGAATAACAAAAGGTAGAAAAAACTGTTCAGGTGTTTATTATACGTTTATTATATGTTTTTAAACTCCCTGAAACCCAATCTCGAGTCAATTTGACTTCGTGGCATCAGGATTTCGCAACAACCTCAAATAACTATAATTATAGGGTTATTTGAGGTTATGGCAAAAACCTGACGTGATCGAGTGGACTTGAGATTCGGTTTCGTCCAGCTTAAAAACACGTAGTAAACATGGTCCGAACTCGAGGTCAGGACATTTTTTCCTTCGATCTGGTAATTGGTAAAAAATGTTAAAAATAATATATAAAATCGTAATAAAATTGAATTAAAAAAATTAATTAATATAAACATTGTAAAAAATGTTTTTTGAGAAGTATTTTTTTAAATTGGACTTTTTCGTTGCCCCGGGCTGATACTAATAAAAAAGTATTAATAAAAATATAATAAAATAGAATAAAATAATCATAAAAATATAAATAAATAAAATATATTAAAAAATATTGAAATAAAATCCTAATTTTTTTAATATTTAAAAAATCGTACTCTAGAAGACCGAATGCCAAATTGGAACGTCTTTCGAAGACCCGTACTTAAAACCGTGCTAGAAAGTGAACGGAGACCACTGGAAGCGCTACCGCAAAACTGGATGCCCAAAATCATTAATCGAAATGGAACATTGACCAATCGAATCTCGAATATGAAAAAAAAAGAAAAAACGCTTACCAAAAAACTAATTACACGACTATAAATAATTTCCTGTAACTATAATTCGAGTGAACGTTAAACAGTTCGTAAATATATAGCGCATGCGCAACTTAGCGCTGAACTTTCGGACCTCGCACAATCCCGTTCGAGTATCTCGTTTTTACTGGGAAATCCGCGTTGAGATGGATGACGCGGTACGAAAGAGCCTTTTGACGTAAGTCAAGCCTCGCTGGACGATACTCGCAACAGGTGTCGAACGCGAAACGCGAGATCGAGCTCGTTTCCCTCGGGCGCCGCTCTTTCTCTTTTTCAGTTCTATCCTTCGCTTTTTTTTTTACGACACCTCCGGTGAAGGATGCTTTCAAACAGGGCTGGCTCTGGTAGGGGGGCAACATTCGAATTTTTTTTTTTTTACCGATTTTAACACGTTTATGGAGGAATATTGACGATTTGAATTTTTAGGTTAAGTTTGAATTCAAATTTTTAGGTTAAGTTTGAATTCAAATTTTTAGGTTAAGTTTGGACAAATATCGAAAATTCAAATTTTTAGGTTAAGTTTGAACATATTTATGGCGGAATATCGAGAATTCCAATTTTTAGGTTAAGTTTGAACATATTTATGGCGGAATATCGAGAATTCAAATTTTTAGGTTAAATTTAAACATATTTATGGAGGAATATCGAGAATTCAAATTTTTAGGTTAAGTTTGAACATATTTATGGAGGAATATCGAGAATTCAAATTTTTAGGTTAAGTTTGAACATATTAATGGAGGAATATCGAGAGTTATAATTTTTAGGTTAAGTTTGAACATATTTATGGAGGAATATCAAAAATTCAAATTTTTAGGTTAAGTTTCAACACATTTATGAAAGAATATAGAGAACTCAAATTTTTAGGTTAAGTTTGAACATATTTATGAAGGAATATCGACAATTCAAATTTTTAGGTTAAGTTTTTAATACATTCAAACGCGTTCTCTCTCTAAAAACGAAAAAAAACAAAGAAAAACCCGACCAAAATTCTTGATCGAACTCAATAAAAACGTTATTTTTAATAACAATAAAAATACAATTCAAAAAATTAATTAAACTATTCTGAAAAAAAATAGATTTTGTTACAAATCGGAATAATTCGTAAAAAATAGTAATTAAAAAAAAAAAACGATATTTTTTTTCAGTAAATAATTTATCGTTTTTGATTTTCGGTTTGACTTTATTCGGTGCCCAAGGGCACGCGCAACTTCAAACGCGGCGATGGCTCGCCATCGAAATCGTTTATTTTTCCTGGTCGAACGATCGTGCTGGAAAAACCGGCGAAAACCATTAGGCCTTATGGGAACGAGAATGGAAGGGTACAATGTGCGTGAAAGATCGTGGAATTGCGTTGCCTCGCGCGCCTGCCTCATTATTACGAGATTCGTACGAAAAGGAAGAAAAAATAATAAAAAAAATTAAAAAAAAAAAAAAAAAATAACAACGACGAAAAGAAACTTAATGAAACGTAGGGAGTGCGGTACTTCGATATACACAAGTATATTCTCGGTGCAAAAGAGCGGCGTGAAAGAGAGGCCGATGAAAAATACTCGGTGTAAGAAATGAAGCGGAGAAACGAAGTTGGAGGTTGAAGAGACTCGGGAGGAGGAAGAAGGGGGGGGCGGGGAGACGCGCAGGCGGGCGGTGCCGCGGGGGGGCTGGTGGGGTGGGGGGGGGGGGGGGGGGGGGCTTGACGGAAGCCCGTGGAGACCGTCTGCGTTCACTTTTTTTTCTCGATTCGATCGATCGTTATCCAAATCTGATTTCAGCTTGCACTAATAGTCCATAAACATTCCGCTTGCACGATCCTTTTCAAGATTAATTAGGAAATTTGAATTACGTTGGAAAATACTGGGAAAACAAAAATTTGGTCGCCGGCGACTCGGTCTCCTGGTCGCCGGCGACCGCTCTTTATTTTTCTATTTTCTCCGATCTTATGTGAATTTCGTTATTAATCTTTAAAAAAAAAACGAAAAATGAAACGAGTCGCCGTCGACCAATTTTGGTCGACGGAGTTTGGTCTCCTGGTCGCCGGCGACTTTGGTTTTCAATTTTCTTAGATTTTATGAGAATTTTATTATTTATCTTTAAAAGATTCAAAAAATGAACCGAGTCGCCGGCGACCAATTTTGGTCGACGGCGTTTGGTCTCCTGGTCGCCGGCGACCACTCTTTATTTTTCTATTATCTCCGATTTTATGTGAATTTCATAATTTATCTCTAAAAGAATCGAAAAATGAAGCGAGTCGCCGTCGACCAAAATTGGTCGCCGGCGACCACTCTTAATTTCTCTATTTTCCTCTACTTCATCCGAAATTCATAATTAATCTTTAAAAAAAAAAAAAAAAACTCAAAAACCGACCAAAGTCGTCGGCGACTCGGTCGACGAGTCGCCAACTTCATTTCTCAATTTTCCCAAACCCGATGTAGAAATATTCAGCCGAACCTAAAAAAGTACCTAAAAAAAAAAAAAAAAA
>JAPYZI010005259.1:0-10830 GCA_030523105.1 Ophioninae sp. A BG-2022a | reverse complement strand
AAAAAAAAAAAATCAGAAAAAATCAAATTTAGAGAAAAGGTAATGAAAAGAAGGGAAGAAAAAAAAAAGATCGGTTTCGACGAGGATTAGATTAGGCGTGAAATTGCCGTTCTACGGATTGTAGTAGTATGCCAGCATACCATTTGCAGCAGCTCCTCCTCTGCGCAACGCAATCGCTCTTCACCTGCGATACGCAAAGTCCCGCGTCAAACGGCGGTGGTGATAATGCGGACGCGCAATCGACGGCCTCATCTTCTCACAGTCCTCCGCTAACGCAGGGACACTCGACAGCGACGATACTCGAATGCAAAACGAATCCGGCCCAGTACGTCCTCGTACAGGGATGGCAGCTTCTCGCTCTCGCGGTCTCGCTCTTCCTACCGAGGAACAATCGATTGCTGTGGTACTTGAAACTTCATCTACAGAGGAACGCTGACTCCAAGTGAGTTTCCTCGATTTAAATCACTGCTCGAACGTAAATATCGGACTCTCCGAGCCCAAATCCAAAAACCAAATATTTTTTATTTTTTTATTTTCATAATTGATAGTTTATTAAAAATGTTTTGTTTAATATTTAATTAATTTGATATTAAAAATTTTTTATTTAATTTTTAATTAATTTAATATTTAAAATGTTTTATTTAATATTTAATTAATTTGATATTAAATTTTTTTTATTTAATTTTTAATTAATTTAATATTAAAAATGTTTTGTTTAATATTCTATTAATTTAGTATTTAAAATGTTTTGTTTAATATTTAATTGATTTATATTAAACATATTTGTTTAACATTTTTTACATTTATTAAACGTATGAAATATATAATATTAAATTTGTAAATATTAAAAAATAAAAAATTAGAAATATTTTATTTAATATTAAATACGAAGTTTTTGAATATCGGAAAATCGGAAATTATTGAAATAATAATTAACGTCGAATATTTGATAACACTAAACTTTTTTTTTGTTTCAACAAATTACATTCAATATAATGTATTAATTTAATATTAAAAATGTTTTATTTAATATTTAATTAATTTAATATTAATAATGTTTTATTTAACATTTAATTAATTAAACATTAAACATATTTGTTTAACATACTTAAAGTTCATCCAACATATGAAATGTATAATATTAAATTTTTAAATATTAAAAAATCCAAAATTAGAAATATTTGATTTAACATTAAATACGAAATTTTTGAAAATCGAAAAATCGGGAATTATTCAAATAATAAATAAAGTCGAATATTTGATAATACTAAACTATTTATTGTTTCAACAAATTAAATTCAATATAATGTATCAAGTAACAAATTATCAATTTAAACAACGATACAAATCCTGAAAATCATTTCCCCAAAAAAAAATTAAATTCAGTATAAAATATTAAATTTACCAATAATCATCCAACAATACCTTAACCCAAAAAAAGCTGATAATTGAAAAAAATCGATTATTACGAAGCGTCACGATTCGTTCGACATTCAAAATCAAAGCAAACCGCGAAAACAATATTCCTCAGATTTTCGATGTTAAATAAAACACGGATGTATAATTTCAGATCGGAGTGTGGAAAGTACGCGGCGTACTGCGAGCGAGCTTTGGAGAGAACTCTGCAGAACGGTGGTCGCGAAGTGAAGCCATCGAGGATGGAAGTATTATCGATATTGCTGAAGAATCCTTATCACCATTCGTTGCCTCACGCGATACCGGTCCACTTTTCGAACGGGACTTATCAGGTCGTGAGTTTCGACGGGAGTACAACGATCGAGGAATTTCTAAACACGTTGAATCAGGAGATCGGTTGTCGAGACGTGCATCAATCAGGATTCACGCTTTTCAGCGATGATCCGATCGAAAAAGATTTGGAGCACTTTATCGATCTCCAAGCAAAGCTTTGCGACATAATATCGAAATGGGAAACGGCGCTGCGTGAAAAAGGATCCGGAAAATTTGAGAATACTCGAGTTATCCAATTGACTTATAAATCACGTTGCTATTGGAGACAAGCTGCCAAAATGGAAACCGATCGTGAAAGGCTTTTGTTATGTTATCAAGTCAATCAACAAGTCGTCCAAGGCAAATTTCCACTCAATCGAGATCTCGCCTTCGAGCTGGCTTCCCTCATGGCGCAGATAGACTTCGGCGAGTACAATCATGACAAAGCCAGAAGCAGCGGACCTGGTAATCCTCATCATCTCGTTCTTCAAGCACTCGACAAATTCTATCCGGTTCGCTATCGCGCCAATATCACTGCCGATCAGCTCAGGTACGCTCAGATCGAGCTGATGGAATATTTTCGTTACGTGAAATTTCATATCGATCAAAAAATCGTGCAAGAAGATATAAATATTATATAAACCGAATTACGATTAATTATATGACAATTGTTTCAATTATTCGTCCGTTTTTGACGATATTCGATTAATATTCGGAAATTGAAACCGATTTTTTGCGTTCGTTTGGGTTTGGTTGGGTTTGTTCGGTTGGTTTTGTTTGTTTGGGTTCATTTCTTTGGTTTCTCGCTTTTTAGCGGAAGTTGCATTTCCGAATATTTACCCAAAGTTCAATTATTCATCTGTTATTGACAATTTTCGTCAATCATTGTTTACGGTAATTGTCATCGATTATTAGGATTTTTCAATATTATTGACGATTTTCATCGATTATTGGAAATTGTGGATATTATTGGCAATTGTTATCTGTTATTGGAAATCGTCATTTTTTATTAGCAATTTTCGACATTATTGTGAACTGCTGTCTATCATTGACAAAGAACAATTATTCATCTGTTATTAACAAAATTATAGACAACGAATGTTTTCGATATTCGTTTATAGATTAGTTATCGTGAAAACAAACAATCGTGAAGACTCGTATGAAGCTACAATTTCTTCGCACTAAATAGTAACTTTTTTCAATAAGGAATTACGAAATCATTAAAATATAGGTCTCGTTGTACGATTATGTAAAGTGTACTAGAAACGTATTATTTTTTTTTCCGTTTTAATCAGCAAAAATAGGAAAACAGAGAATAAAAATATTTTTTTTTAATAAATGAATAAAATAAATAATATATATAACTCAAACTCGAAAAATCAAAATCGCAAAATTAAAATTGTTGGCAATTATCTATAATAACAATAATAATAAATAATGATAAAAATTGATAATAAAATATCCTAACGTGTTAATTAAATTTACCAATTTAATTAACAATTATCTGCAATAACGATAATAATAATAAATAATAATAAAAATTAATAATAAAAGATCCTAACGTGTTAATTAAATTTACCAATTTAATTAACAATTATCTACAATAACAATAACAATAATAAATAATAATAAAAAAAATAATAATCAAAGATCCTAACGTGTTAATTAAATTTACCAATTTAATTAACAATTATCTATAATAACAATAACAATAATAAATAATAATAAAAAAAAATAATAATAAAAGATCCTAACGTGTTAATTAAATTTACAAATTGGGAAAAATGTTTCGATGTTTTCAGAGAACTACAGGAAAAGTTGCAAGAAAAGTGGATCGCCCTGAGAGGCCGGAGCGTTCTCGATTGCGTCAGGATATATTTGACTTGTACGAGAAAATGGCCGTTTTTCGGAGCAACGCTTTACCAGGCAAAAGTAAGCTCCATTATTATCCTCTGAAAAGCTTCAATCGAAATCTCGAACCACGATTGAAATTGTTTTTTTTTTTCTATTTTTTTTTCCTTTTTTTCTTATTGAAAATGGCAATTAACGATATTTTTAATTGTTCACGAAAGCTGAAGCAGAACGAGCCCGTGACCGTTTGGATAGCAGTTTCGGAGGACAGCGTGACGTTGCTCGAACTCCAAACGATGGCTGTCATGTGCCGTTACAACTACGCGAACATCGTAACTTTTGGCGGATGCTTGAACGATTTTATGCTCGTCGCGTGTCCGGACGAAGGAGCGGCCGAGCAAAAATTGCTGTTTGCACTCAGCAAGCCCAAAGTGAGATATTAATTTAACAACATTGTTACTTACGCGTTTGGGTTAACCCTTTTGTAACCCAAGATCATAAAATGTTTAATTACTTTGGAATATGATAGGTTTAAATAAATAAAAAAAAAAGTCGTATTTCTCAAAAATTCAAAAATATTAATTATTATTTATTTATTTGACATTTTAGGGAGTGCAACGTTACTGCAACGTTGAGTGAAACTAAAAGAAAAAAAATGTGCTTTGCTAACAATGTATGAACAAAATTATTCACTTACTTATAAATTTCTACGAAAGAACTACAATTTTACACACTTTTGTTATATTTTTATAAAAATCAAACTTTCAACGAGTTTCGAGCTGTCACACGAGTCTATAAATGGTTAATACGTTTCAACCTTTCAAAATCTATATGTTTTAAAAAACATGATAATTTAATATTACAATCAAAAAATATTGATAATTTATAAAAAAAATATAATCAGCACATATAAAAAAACGGAAATTATTTAACGCATATTATAAAGAAAAAATAATAGTCGAATTGAGAATGTTAAATTTTATAAAAATTTATAATGTTTCGAGAGAAATCGATGAAAATTCTTATACAGCATTTTAGTCGATAAAGAAGAATTTGATGTTTCAACGGTTTGAAAAGAAATGAACAATCGATAAACAATTGCTCGTATTGCTTCGCAGATCCTCGAGATAACGTTACTGATTGCCGATTACATGAACGCGCTTGGACACGCCTTGCCGGGCACCCCCCAAATGAACACCCTCACCCGGAACGGATCGCATCGTTCGATAAAGTCGACTCTCAGACCTGCCACCGGTGAGTCTGATCAACGATTTGACACACATGTCTGATCAGCTTAAAAGTCCAACATTTTTAACCAGTTGGGATTGTGGTAAAATGTTCGTTTCGAAAATCAATTGCAGATTACGATCGAATTGAAGACGATGATGATGATGACGATGTATTTTATTGTGTCCTAGTAATCGCTTTCGAGCAAAAAAAAAAAAAGAAACAAAATAAAAACTCAAGAAAACTTAAACATAAAATAACGTAATAATTGATTTTAAAATATATATAAATATAAATGAGTTTTTACAAAATATAATAAACGATGAACATTCGTCGATGATAATTAACAAATTCAAACAAATAACGATGAAGACAACGATTCTGATGACGATTCTGATTCTATGATGATTATGATTATTATTATTATTATTATTATTATATTATTGCACAATCATTATATGAATATGACTTTCTTTTATTTTAATATTCTCATTTCGATTATTATTGTTAACGACGATGATGCCGATGATGATATATTTTATTATGTCCTAGTCTTTCGAGCAAATAAAAAGAAATGACAAATGAAAAACATACGAAAACTTAAACTTAACATTACACGGTAATAAATAAAAAAAGACAAAATATAAGAATATATTTTTATTATTATGTAAAATAATAAAAATATATAATTATTATGTAAAAAATTGTGAACATTTGCCGATGATAATTAACAAACCCAAACAAATAGCGACGGAGATTACGATTTTGATGATAAAGGGGATGATGATGATGATGATGATGATTATATTATTGTATAATTTTTATTATATAAATATTCGTTTCTTATATTTTAATGTTCTCATTATTATTATTATTATTTTTTATAACGACGACGACGACGACGATGATGATGATGATGATGATGATGATGATGATGCTTCGCAGGCTCGAGTTGTCTTCCAACGCAGCCGGACATTCTAAAATCCACACCGGATCACCAAAGACCCTGAAGATCACTCACACTCGTGCCACCTTGAAGAACCTGAATAACGAAGAGTCAGTCTCGTGGCTATCAAATGATACGCGTACCCGATCATTAAACGAGGCACTAATTACTATACGCAAAGGTACTAAAGCCATTTCTTATCGTTAAGAACCGTTTGTGTGCTACGTGCGATCAAGCCTTAAAAAAAAAAAAAAACAAGAATCTCGCAAGGTGCCTGTACGAGCCACGATACAATCGGCTGAGAGCGAGAGAGAATAAGAGAGATTGATTGGAGCGTTAAGGGGGACGCCGGAAGTCGGACGACGCGATTGTGCCATGGCGTTAAAGGATCGAGAGCAAAGTTCCGAAACACTGCCCAAGTAACGTAGTAAAAACAAAAAAGCTCGCTCGTACCACATCGAAAGCCCACCTACTCCGTGCCTCATCCAAAGGATGAGAAACTAACCTCGAAACGACGACAAATGTGTGTTTACGTGTAAATGCGCGCGTGCGCCGTGAATCTTTTATTACCATATTTGTATACCAAATTCGAGTATAAAAATGCGCGTTCGTTTAAAAATGCGATAATGTTTTTTTTTTCTTACTTTTTTTTATCGTTTTCGACGAATACGCCCAACTTGTAAATACCTAAACGTAGTTATACGTATATATATATATATACTCAGTGTCGTATTAGCAGACTTTTTGAGCGCGAAACAATGAGGGAAGTATAACCATCGAGGAAATGGAGTTTTTCGATGCGAGCCTGCGAAATTATGGCGAATGTTAATCCCGAACTCGAAAAATGTCGCCACGAAAATCTCTTTGCCAAAAAAAGAAGAAAGAAAAAAAGGAAAACAGATCTCGACGAGCAGTTGAAATGATTTTTTTTATCGGAGCGCACCTAGCGGCGAAGAAACGAAACGTCGCGAACGAAAACTCTCGATAGGAGCGTATGCGCATGCGTCGTGAAGATCATGAATTAACGCGTGTACGTTCAATTCTTGAATATACGACTATCGTGAATTTATCTTCTCTGTCTTTTGTTTTTTGTCTTTCCTTCGTTTTGTTGTTGTCTTATTTAATCAATCGACGAGTTTTTTCTTGAGCGCAAATTCGATTGTCTGTCTTTTGGGTGGAAAATAAGAGGCTATGTTTTTTCCCCCTTTTTCAATATTTACAAGTAGCGTATCACTTGTTTTTCGAAATCGAGATGTTTCAAACGCGCGTTTTTATTTTATTCGTTTAGTCTTGAAACTTCGAAAATATATTTTTACGTATACGTAAAATTTGAAAAAAAAAGACAGGTATTTTTGAAAAATGGATCGTGTCCACGCGAAGAAGAGACACACCTCTGCCCAGCTTTGAAAGCGGACGATCGATACGTGGAATCCTGACAAATTGATATTAAGAAAAGAAAATGCTCGAAAATTTGTAAAGAATTATTATAATTCACATTATATTATTATTATTATTATTATTACTATTATTATTATTATTATTATTATCAATATTATTATCATTAATATTCTCAAGATCGTTGTTATTTTAACGAACGTACTTTTTTTTCGTTTTTGAAAACTAGTCTCGCATCACGATCGCGTTGATGACGCGAAGTAACGAAAACTCGACGACGATTACATCACACTTTTTTTTTAGAGCCGACGACGCGGTGGAGACAAAAATTAACGCGCGAGTTTTGCTTCAACGATAAATGGGAAAAAAAATCGATATAAAAGAAAAAAAGAAACGACCAAGTAGTTGTAGGCGAGGGATAATTTTTTTTTCGTTACTGCTGCTTTCTCATCCGAAGTAATCGATACTGCGACAAATGTTTTTTTTTGCGGGGGGGGGGGGGATTTTTTCCTTCGTGATAATCTCGAAAGTCGCGTCGCGGGAGATTCGCGGTTGGCCAACGAAGGTAGGGTCTTACTTATACATATATAGATATATACATATACTGATGGACGTCTTCCTTTATTGAGTAAAACATAAATACGATAAAGCAACCGGTGGGATGCAACTTCGATGGCAGGACGCGAGCGAATCTCCGGAGTTTCGGTGTCGTTCCTGATGACAGAATGAAAAATCGCTGAGTTAGATTCGTTGCATCGTTTTCCAAGTGAAAAATTATCAATATTTCGACAATACGAAGTATTTGATTTTTTTTGTTTAACGAATGGCTATTTTGTTTCGAATTTGTCAAATCGTTTGGGTTTTTCGCAGATTTTATTTCGAATTTTGTCGAATCGTTTGGGTTTGCAGATTTTTTGGTTGGTAACTAGGGAACGGTGCAGTGAAATTGTAACTTCGAGATCGCATTTTCATCGAACGTCCGGAAAAACTTTTTCAAGGGCCCTCGAAGGGTCTTAAGAATCCCGGATTATCGGGAAAAGTACAAAGAAACGACACGAACGATATCCTATCCCTCATTTTTATAATGCGACCTTCACGAGAGATATCAGAAGGGAAAAGACTCGACTCGAAGAATAAGGATCTGTAAATATCGCGATAGGTTTGAATTTTTACTCTTCAATCGTACTGTCGTAAACGAGAGACGAGAAATAAAACAAAAAAAATATCGGGAACGTTAAATAATCGGGAAAGTAACGCCCCGTTTTCATCGATGTTCCGTACGAAGTAAAACAGAATAAACGACGATCATTATTCGTCGTAAACACGAAACGTGGAGAATTATCCGAAGACGTATTTTTTGTTTGTTTGTTTTTTTAATTTATTATTTATTCGCGTAAGAGTGGCTCGTGAGGACAGAGAGTGGAGTGTATGGAATAAACAAATATATACGAAGTATTGTACTATTGTACAAATTTGAAATAAAATATGCTCCGATATGTAAAACCCTTTTAATGGTTATTTCTTCTGAATGAATTCTTTTTTCTTTTACGTTTATTTCGATGACCTTGACCTCGTTAGTCCACGTCTTCTGGTCTCACAGGATGCGTTAACGGTATCATCGATTTCTTCTTCGTGTCACGTGACAGAGCTTTCCTCATATCTGCGAAAGAAAAATGATCGCGTTCTTTTATTTTTTCACATAGGCGAATCGAATTATCAACGATTGAAACATTGGTGAATTTTCGTTTCCGGCTTTTCTCTATTTTCAAAGGGCGAAAACTGACGAAGGGGATCAAGTAACGGCGTAATTGCTGATCTCACCGTAAGCATCCTCGTCCGGATTGCCGCTGTAATATTCCAGCACCGTCCTGTACACTATGTAACCCAATTGCTGGTACATGCTGATAGCGACTTTGTTACTGACGCGGACGAAAAGATCCACAAAGTAGGCCTGTTTCCTGATAGAACGAAAAGTTACTTGTACCAAAGTTCAAGCATAAGAAATTTATCATTTCTCGGGTCGGACACTCACTTTTCGGAAACTTCCTCCAAGTATTTCATGAATTTGGCGGCAAGACCGAGTCGTCTGTAGTCCGGAGATACAGTCAGGGCGGTTACGTGTCCGTGCCAATTTTCTCCGATTCCGTCAGCTTTTCCCATGACTACAATGAGCAAAATGTGGTTATTGGAAAAAAAAAAAGTAATTCCCTAGGGATGAATTTTTACTTCGCTAGAAACATGGAGAACTGAGACTATTTTTTTTTTTTTACTTAAAATTACTCGTTCACTTAAAAATACTTTTTTTTACGCAAAACTTAGAACTCACTGTAACCCATAATTTCACCACTGGGGGATTCGGCGACTTGAACATATTCGGGCCAATGCGCCAAATAGTGGAGGTAAAACGAGAGTCCGTACTAACAGCGATGTCAAGGAACGCATTGATGCCGTTTCGGACGTACTCGACACAAAACCAGAAAACACAAACGCAAAAGGATACAGTCTCGGTGAGGGGATCCAAATTTCTGAAAACGGACAATCGTCTTTCGAGTATTTGTTCGTCGATTGGTTACCTAACCGTATAACATTATTTATTTATGTTAATTATATTCATTGTGCACATATACATATATTTTATCATATTTATTATTTTTTAAGTTGAATTGTTCGTAATATTCAAATGTATCATCGTACACGATCTTCATGGATCATAATATTGATTTATAGGTTAGAATTCAAAGATTCTTCGTACTTACACATTATTGAATTTGAACAAGTCGTTGCAGGTGAATGGTCTAATGATCGACATTTCTGTAGGTTCGGGAATGAAGAAATTCTTCAGAATGATCAATGCACAATAAAATAATTATTCAAAAAGCGTCGATCGAATGTTGGAATTGCCAAACCGGTAAGTTAGCTGTATCGCGGACTTACCAACTTTAGAATCTTTTACGAAGACCTGTGTGAAGTTGGAAGTAATATGCATGTAAAAAATGCGACTAACGCCATCTAACGATCACAGCAAAAGCGTGTCCTGGTTCCAGATTATTCCTTCAAGAGCTCGGGTTCATGAAACTTAGTCTTTTATGGAGCATCCTCCGAATGACCCAAACCAACGAAATCAGATGTGCATAGAAAGACAGTTTTAAGAATTATATGGGCCGATTCTGGTGGGGGCTGCCCCCATTGGTAATTCTCGAGTAGCGGCGCTGACGGCGGTTTTCATTCTCGCTCTCGCTTTCTCTCATGGGCATAAACGTTGGGAGAATAATGGTGTACTGGGTACTCTTCTAGATGTTTTATTTGGGGGCATAGCCATGCCTTGGTTCCTCCTATAAGTATTATAAAATGCAAGGGTGTCCCACGACGTAATGTCGTCCATGAAATGGAACATTGGGGGTGAAATTCTGAGTCGATTGATACGAGCATGTATGGTGTCCGGATCAACCCCTGAATTATTATTAATATTTCAACAAATCCACCATTTGGTTTGAACTCTCCATTTCTAGAAAAAAATGTCAACAAAATATTCTAAAAACGTTTTTTGCATTTTCCCAATCCAATTTTGTACTTTCGGCAAAAACTCGGGCATATTCGTAATCAGCAGACAATTTCCGATCAAATACACCCTTTTAATACTTTAAAAACGGAAAAAAAGTTTTTTCGACCTCCCCCGGCCGTTT
>JAPYZI010005258.1:0-14883 GCA_030523105.1 Ophioninae sp. A BG-2022a | reverse complement strand
ATAGACCCTTTTAAGAGTTCAAAAATGGAAAACAAACGAAAAAAAACGTCAGAAAAATAGTCTACAAAAGGTTTTTCGCATTTTCCCAGTCTAATTTTGTGTTCGCATATCTTCGTATCTCGAAATTCAAAATTTCTCGGTAAAAATTTTTCGAATGTTCGACATTTTTGTTGGAAGCTTACAAAAATTAAACGAATTGCGAATTTTTAAGTTTAAACATTGAAAAATCGAAATCTTTTCGTTATAATATTGTGTCGTATTGCCGCTTATTAGGTTTTTGTCGTTTTGCTTTTCTTTTTCGTAAGTTCGTAAGACGTTTTCAAGGGTGGAAAGAGATTGCGGCGTTGTTTGACGATAAAGAGGCAAGTTGCGGGGAAGCACAGATGGCGGAAAATATCGCTATACCGTACCGCCTTTCGTGCCGACTAAAAAGTAAAAAAAAAAAACGAAGAAAAGTCGCGAGAGAGAAGCTTAATTTTTATGCGTCCCTAAAATCCGTCTGAGAAGTTTCCACCAGAGAGTTTTCCGATGGAATTTCAACGTTCGCTATCTACTTTCACCCTTTCCGACTATTTTAAATACGCGACTTCTGTCGTTTGTAGCCGATGAAGAGCGCGCGGCTATTCCCTTTCTCGCTTCGGAGATCCCCCCCCCTCCCTCGCTCCCCCGGCCCGCCTTCCAGCCCCTTTCTCTCCTCGTGAATTTCGAGCGAGCAACGGGGCACTCATTTGAATTTCTCTCGGTGGTTTTCCCTCTGACGTTTTGCCAAGAGGAAGAGGGAGACGCTCAAAGAATACCGCATCTTATTTGGACGTTTCCACAGTGTACTAGCGATGGAACTATATCTAGGTATGGGATGTTTCGCGTCGACTCGATCACCCATTCGTTTGATAATTTATTTAATCACTTTTTTAATCATTTATTTAAAAACTTATGTCATAATTGATTTTATAATTTGTTTAATAATTTATTTCCAAATTTATATAATAATTTATTTAATAATTTCTTTCATAATTTATTTAACAATTTATATCATAATTTATTTGATTATTTATTTGATTTTTTTTTTTCATATGCGTTTGATAACATTGTTGACCATTTTGTTATAAACAATGTTGTCAAACTGTTTCCAGTTTGATAATTTATATGATATATATTTTTTTTCTCGGGAGCTGTTTTCAATTTTATAATTTTTCGTAATGATTTAATTCATAACTTTTTTTTAAAGCTGTTTGTCGAAGCATTATACATTTTTCCTTGAATCCTGATTTCTTCGCTTTCGAAAGACTCGGTTCTTCGATATTGCGATCTATTTAATGATAATAAATGACGAATCATTTTTCGGAATTTCACTGGTATTGGCATACGAAAATATATTCGCCCTCGGCAATACCGAGGATTTCGCAGTTTCCCTGAGCCCTCGTGGAGATGTTGCACAGTCGTGTACTGGGGCAGAGAGACTGTAGGCTACAACGTTACCGAGTACTAACCGATCATACTCAAGTGCCAAGTCTGGCGTAAAAAAGGATGGGATCGTGGCCAAGTGTAAAGTAAAGAAAAAAGTAAGAGGAGAATAAAAAGTCGACGGATGAAATTCCGAAAAGTGAGCAGGAAGAAACATTGAAATATGGGTTGTTTTTGCCACATCAGAGAAGTAAAACTTAACGTTATTATCGATTTTCTAGAAATTATACAATTGTATTAATAATGCCTTAAAAATAACGCCTCGACTATATCGATTGGATTGACGAACCACCTGGAATATCTATTTAAATGAACGGAGAGCAAACTAAACCAAAAAACCATTAAAAAGACCTCGAAAATCTACCAAAACTCAAACAAAATCTAAACAAAGTCTAAAAATCAACTTGACCCAAACAAGTCATAAAAATATATCTACACAAGTCTTCAAATGTATTCAAAGACAGACAAACCCAAACAAACACTAAATAGAAATTAAAAATGTACCCAAACTCCGAAAAAAACCTGAAAGTCAATTCCAACCGAACCAAGCTCCGAACAAAACCTCAAAATCTACCGAAACCCAAACAAACTCTAAAGAGGATCAACCAATGCAACCCAAACGGAAGTAAACCCAAACAAACTTTAAAAAATTCTGAAAAATCCGCTTAAACGAAATGGAAACCTCAACGTTCGCGCTTCGGATAAAAATCCATCGCACCCATTGGAAACCCATAAACGTTCGTGCAACGAAACAAAAAAAAAGTATTTTCTCATCGATAAAAAAGAGGAAAAGAGAGAAAAATCTAATATCCAAATCGGACGTAAATGATTAAAGACGGCAAATGCAGGGAGGGTCATAAACCGGTTGAATCATCATCGAACATCCTGTATACGAGGTACGTGGAATGGAAGATGCCACAGACTGTTTGTCAAGCCTGGGGCATTTTTATAGCTCCTTCCAACTTTTCCCATCCACCATTGCATCCAATTTCGTATGAAATTTGCCGAGTTATTGGCTGGAAAGTAATCATAAGGAGAAGAAAAAAAAAAAAAAGAAGAAGATGGAGCTACGGGGATGGACTATCCGAGACGTCGTCGATATTCTCGTCTCGTCCCGATTCTTCCGCGGGTTCCTCAGGATTTTCGCGAAATACCGCGCACCCGTTACGTTTTCGCCCCAGGGACGAGGACTGTGAGGAAAAAGGTAGAGATTAAGGGGGTAGCAAAATAAAAAGAGTTTTCGCAAGCTGGAAGACTGGGGCCAATCGCGAAGTCAGCATTTCCTCTTATTTTTCCATTCTTCCCTGCATCTTCCTTCGACCTACATTTTTCCATTTGTTTTCCTACTCGTTCTTTTTTCACCCCCTTCATCTCCACTCTTTTTCGTTGTTCTCGCGTAACTATCTTTGCTACTTTTTTACCAACCGCGGCTCGTGTTTTTCCCCCGATATTATGGAAGAACGAGCATCAGTGACGAATGCTAGGGGGAAAATGGTTTTTTCCACCAGCAAGCCACGTAAGAATGTCGTCTGGATGCCGGAAACACCGAAGAACGTCTAGGGAGGAGGGGCAGGTGGAGAACCCGTCGATAAAACTTATCCGACGAAACGTTGAAAATTTACGAGGCTCTCGCAGTGTGGGATTCGAGGGAAGGATTTTTCTGTGATACTTGTTTCTTCGCAACGTCGGCGTTTACGAAGTATACGAAAAATCAGATCAGTGAAAGCGAAGATAGGGGAATGGGAGTATCGCGTCTAGCAAAGGACTCAAAAAGTTTGAAATAAGGCGAACTAGCGTCGTGAATAAAAATATATAACATTCTTATTTATATAACGCACCGAAAAGTAATAAGACACATTTTTTTTTCAGTTTGAAACGTTAAGAGGGTTTACCCAACTGGAAAATTGTGGGGAAATCTATTTCTTTGAGAATTTACTGAAGGGACGGATATATAGGGCCCTGGAGTTATTGTGTTCTAGAAAAAAATGTAATACAAAAAATCATCGATTCGATATGCACTTCCATTTCCAATTCAACCAGATGTTGAATATGTTTTTTTTTTTTTAGTAATTTCAATTTATTTAAACAATTAGGTAATGTTGGATCAATTATAATGAAGTTCCGAATATATATGATATATAATATAAAATTAAATATGATATAAATAAAAATATAAAATTAAAAAATATAATATTTATAATAATAAAATTGGTTTGTAATACAAAATTATGAAATAGCGAAAAAAAAACTAGGGAAAAACGTGTGCCCCAACATTTTGGGAAAATTCATATACTTTCCGAAAACTTTCGAGGACGAATTTCAAACAAATAATTTGTAACTGAATAATAAACTGCGTTCTGAATAATTTCACCAAACCTAAAATCGACACGACTACGTTTCGATATTTTAATATCTAAATCTAGGATCGATATCCTATAGTAACAACATCGAGAATACATAACCTCACAAATTTTCCAGTCCAGTTTTCCCATAGATTTAAATCTGATAAAAAAAATATAAAAAAACCCACGTGCCCGTATATCAATGATAAATATATATCGATTATTTCTTTTTTTCTAAAAAAAAAAAAAAAAAAAAAAAAAAAAAAAAAAAAAAAAAAAAAAAAAAAAAAAAAAAAAAAAAAAAAAAAAAAAAAAAAAAAAAAAAAAAAATGGATTCGCTTTCTTTTGACCAAAGCGAATAAATAAAAGTAACGTAAAAGAGGAAGAACTCACTTTGTTCGGGTATCCGTTGTAGCGTAGTAACTTTTTGCAGCACTTGCCGCGATTCTCGTAGTAAAACATCTGAACCATTTCCGCGTGATCGGTGGCGGCGCTAACGGTGTAAGGGCCACCGTGATGATAGCCGGTTGAATTGTGGGCTGTATGATTGTTGGAGTGTGGGCGCGGGGATTCCCGGCGGCCAAGTGGCACGCACGGGCACCACCCCGAGACCATCACACGGGCCCTTTTGCCCGGGTGAACGAAGCAACACCTTCGGCCGCCAGGCCGCCGCCGACCCCGCCACTCTCACTCCCTTGTTCCCTCTTTCTCCGGTTATTCCGCTTCCTGTCTTTTCTCTACTTCCACTTTTCACGCTGCCTACGTACGTTGAATCCTCCTCCTTGAGTTTTCTCTCGGTTTTTGGCACTGCAGCGGACGACCAGTCAATTGTACGTTCCGGGTACCTTCATCTAGACTTCCGTCGTACTTTTTGGCTTGACAAAAGGGAGCCCTCCGGATAAACCGGAGACGGAGAGAGGGAGAGAGATAAAGGAACTCGAAGGGTGAAACGAAGGGATGAAAAGGAATAAACGAGGGTGAGAACGCGTATGTACACAGGCGCACGCGCGTACAGACACACACACGCACACAGGCACGCACACACGCACACGGACACACTTCCAAGCTTGGCTACTTTGCCTTATTTCAAACGTCCCTTTGCCAACCTCGTTCTACCGTTGATCTTTGGTTTCCTCTCTTCTTCTTGTTTTTTTTTTTTTTACCTCTTTTTTTCTTTTCTTTTTTGAGAAACTTTCAATGTTACTTTGATGCGGGCTCTTTCCTCTCTCTCTCTCTCTTTTCAACTTCCTTGCTTGGTTACGTTCTCCCTTTGCCAGAATTTTTCCTTCCCGTTTCTAATACTTTGTAAATCTTCGCTGAATAAAATCTCCCCGGGCACCGTTTTCCTCCTTTTTATTCTTTTACTCAAGTTGCCACGCTTGATCCTTTCGTTATCTGTAACAGTAATCGAGAACGATTATCAGTTAAAGACGAATTATCGGATTAAATATTATTTCGACATTGTTATTCGTTCGGATGGAATGGATATAAAAAATATTTTGTTTTTTTTTTTTTAGGTAACTATTTTTTTGTGGAACTTTGGGTAACTATTTTTTTGGGTAACTATTTTTTCGTGTTGTAAAGATTGATCGGAAATTGTTGTGTATTCTTGTCAGAGATTTTTGAAAAAAAATTCGTTCGAATAATGCAAACTAAGGATAAAGGATACGTTTTTCAAGTTCGAAAACTTTAAAATATAAATTAATACATTTTTATCGATAATTCTATTAAATAATTTAACAACGAATTTTTATTTCTTCAACTTTTGTATTCGATTCACCACACTTACACTTCATAAATTAAAAAACCACAAAAAAAAAATAAAAGGAATACAGCATCATTTTTATTTACCAGTAAACGAAACAACCTTTAGAATCTTTATGTAAACCATTTTTCGCCTAATATATACACACACATAAATACATACATTTTTAATAACTAAGAAATTGTCCCAACGGAACGAAATTATCTGCAACGGGGGTAAACCGGATTCTTATTTTTCCCTTGAGCAATTGCTGTTGAAAGGCTCTTTGCAAACGACTTTCTGGAGTTTCAGAGAAAGAGTTTCATTCGATGATAAGATGAGAGAGGGCGACCGTGAGATTTCGTAACAATGCCAGTAGGGAATCGAGAAAAGGAGAACGAGTATTTCTCTTCTCGACTCCTCCTCCTCCTCCCCCCCCCTCCCCCGAACGCCACAAAATCCCTCCTATTCCCATCTCTCGTACGACCACACTTGCACTTCTGGGCCGAACGCAAGATCGATGTGGACCACGCGAACGTAACCTATCTTTTTCCATCTCACTCTTGCTCTCCCTCCCTCTTTCTCTCTTTCCCGCTTCGCCAGGGGCTATGTACGGCGAATTAATTAAATTCAAAGAGAAACTCAATTAAACTTGTACATCCCTCGTTGAGCCTGGACAATTGGAAAAGAACCGTGTGATCGCGATATATATTTATATATATATATATATATATATATGTATACATGAAAAAAAAAAAAATATATATATATATGGACCGTGAAGAAAAAGGGTACGTTCGAACGTGAATCAATCTTCCGGACGGTAACGACATTCCAATCATACACCGTCGCTCTTAAGTGACCTATAAAAATAGGTTATCGGCTATCTTTAACGAAAAAGCGCATTAAACGGATCTCGTTTAAAGTAGACTTACATGGTAATAACATTCGTTAAACTCCCTTTAACAAGGAAATAGTTTTTTTATTTTTTTAAAAAAGGATAGCGCAAGTTCAAATGAATTTATGAAATAGTGGAAAATTTATTTGAAGGATGAATTAATCAACGTTCATTAAAAAATTCTTGGGTGATTATTTATAATGATAAGATTTATCCGAAGTAATTATTAAATAAATTTATAGTAATGATATTTAAAAGGTATTAATTAAGTATAAAAATTGAGACATGTTCTTATTCCACAGTTGGAACGGATTTGACTTGAATTTTAGTTCAATGATTATTGAAAGTGGGAAATAAAAATTTCGGAATATTAATTTATTATTGAATCAGCTATTTGTAAAGTGAAGCGAAGCGGTACATGATCAAGACACGGAAATTATACGTTTTTTTTTTTTTAATCAGACTTCTAATTATTCAAAGCAATCAATAATTCCTCAAATGTATCCGGAAATTTCATGGGTACTGTATATCAACGCAGCACGAATATTTATCCGACTATAAAACGAGAACTCTGTTTTTCTCATTCGCCTAACACGTGAGCCTGTATATTGATGAAGTAAATATTTATTTCTGGCAAATAAGTCGAATAATTTGGCGTCTGAAATTCCCGCAATGACGAAAACAAAAAACAAACAAAAATAGTAAACACAAAACCGGAAGCTATGTCGAGAGTTCTTGAGAGCTTTCCTCGGCAAGCGGAAAACTTTGATTCCTTTCGAAAAATCTGCAATTCATGAATGTCGTACGATTGTATATGGAAGTTGGTCCCGTCGCTCTCTTAGCATTATTTTACAGTGGATCCGAGAACGGAACCTACGTAATTCATGGAAATGTGCAGGGCTTTATTTTTTTCCGCGGTTTATTATCGACAACCCGAGCTAACGTTGTTCGATCGCTACACACACAGTCGTCTACCATTTGTGCGTCGAAGTACGAGCGTAATTTATTTAAATCCTGGAACTTGACGATCTACCCTGATGAAATATACAACGACCGTAAAGACGAGATAGAAAGAGAACGTTACGAGACAAACGTGTACGAATGAAATCCACGATCTGCGGTACCGGATGATTCAGCCTGGAAAGGATTTGTATGGTTTTCGTGCAATTCCCATTACGTACCATCCATTTTAGTTCCTAGATTGTTTTTGAGCATAGGGGAACTCGAAGTAAGACGAATACGCGAAGTAAAATTAAACGAAACGAGTTTCGTTTGGGTTTCAAGTTGGTTAATAAATATTGAGAAGCACAAATATTCCGGGATGCAAATCATTGGGAGCTTTCAATGAATATGTCCACGTTTGTGCTGAGGAAAATATTATTTTCCCTAGAAAAAAATATTACACCGAAATTAGGAACTAAAAAATGTGAAAACGAGAGAAATTTAATATGATTAATGTTTGGATTTTGTAAATGTAAATTTTGAGTTTGAAAAAAGTAAGTAAAGGTTGGGTTTGAACAAATTAATAAAATTTAGGTTTTAAAAATAAATTCTGTGTTTTAAAAAATAAATTAAGTCTCAGTGTAAACAAATAAATAAAATCTAGATTTAATTTTTAAAAAGTTTTTTAAAAAGTCTGTGTTTCAAAAAATAAATAGTCAATCGGTTTGTTTAATCGAAACATTCGATTTGTTTAATTTCGATACCGCTGCGAAATTCGAGATTCACGAACACTCCCATGCCTCTTTTATCGTAATTTTGACGTTTCAATCATTGGGCTGCACCGAACTCGATACGAAATATCTTGCTGTCTCGAACAGAGTTCCGATTCGAAGTTGGAACTGTCCGTTCACCGCGTCACTGTAATCCTTTCGGACAACGATTGGCCGAGTTGATCTACTCGTAATAAAACCCACCTTTTTCATGAATATAAACATATTAAATTATTTTAACAATACAATATATGGTTTATTCCATCAATAATAAATAACCGAATAAAATCGATTCATTTGACAGGTTGACATATAAAGGTGTTTTGTTTCAACTTAAACAATCTTCCAATAAACAAAAAATTTTGCCACTTGATAATCCAAATAAATTTGTTCGTTATACAGATGCAAATTGCAATAATGTAAATTCCTGTTCAACAGAATATACAACGATTACTAAACCGAATTAATGATTAAAAAATATTTTTTTTCTACTTCACGAGTCAGACTTATCGAAAAATAAGTAAAACTTAATTGGCCAAAAAGTAAAAATAAAAAAGGCTTATCAAGAACATAATCATTCGTACAATAATTCGAATATTCTTAAGACAATGAAATCAGCATCTGTCAACATGAGCCCAAAACCCACGTGTTTATTTTCAATTCTTACCTTTATTTTGTTTCATGCCATTTTTTGAAATATTTATTAATTCACGTTTTTCTTAAAAATGAAATTTTACTATTCCATCAATAATCATGGTAAAAGTAAATAATTAATAATCATTGCTATCATTCACTATCCAACCAATAATCATGATAAACAACCCAAAAGTTAAACTAAAAAAAAAGTATTTTGCTTAAACCCAAACATTTGTTTACCGTAATTATCACGGACGATAATTTCTATAATTTTTCAAATTATTTCAATATCTCGTTGGCATAGGCGATCGACGTATACGGATAAGCTCTAAAAGCTCGCAAAACTCTCGACAAGAGCCTATTACACAAAATAAATTCAATAAATCCTCTCGCGCGGGGATTATCGAAAGATTTCTCCCGAGCTTTCCCCTTTCCTCCCTGGTCTTTCGTGCAACGCTGCGCATTGACGGATTTGACGGAAATTGGATACTGGTCGGCTTAAATCGACTGCCGAACGGATTATACGTCGAAGGTGTACGAGACTCGAGGCGAGAAAAATCGGTATTTCTTGAAAAATGTTGTTGTCCGTGTTGGAGGTGCGTTCGTGTTTGTACGCGTATTACGGAAGACGCTGAGAGTTCAGACGACACCTGACCCCGTGTTGAGTATCGGGTCGACTTTTATCGCTCGTAAAAGTGTGTATGACCAGAAACAGGTATATAGCAACGGCAGTATACCGAACCGTAACATCCAACGTTACGGTCTGCTCAGACTCACCCCTTAACTACCCCTCGGAACAAATATCCTCGATGCACTCCTCTCTTATCCGACCTTCCTCACCATTTTATTGCTACTCGCGTATAGGGAGCAGTGCATTCGAATTTGAATTTTCAAACATTTGGATATTCAAATTCGCGGTGGCAAAACGGAAACTCGGAATAAAATAAAACGGAAGTGTAGCCAATAGAGAGGGTATGAGCTCAGTTTTTAATTTGAAAGTCAAGCTTAGACGATAATGGTTGGTAGAACAGTAGAAATATGCTGGGCAGATTGGACATTGATTTAACTGATAATTGAATAAAAAAAAAACGTTCCAGAAAAACTTTTATATTTATTTGGGGAGAAGAAAAAAGATTATGCTAGAAAATACAGAAATCACTTGACAGTTGACATTATGAAATCGTTTTTTTTTTCTTTTCAGTAATCAAACATTTTTGTTGGAGAAATGATCCATCAAAATCTGCGTTTGTGAATTTTGTCTAGGACTCGATTTTTCATTGAAATTTCAATTGCTCGTGATCAAAGCAGTTTTCGATCATTTGCGAGGTTATGTCGATCTTCTACGTAACCTTAGAAAAATTATGAAGAGGATGCTGGAGAAAAAACAGGCTGTTTTTTTCATTTTAATATCATTTTTCATTTTTTTATATTGTTTTAATTAATATTTATAAATATTAAAAATTATGAACAACATAGATGTTAAAAAATAACAAAAACATTGAATTGAAAATTCTAATGCTAAGATTTGAATTATTTTTATGGACATAAAATGTTATTAATTATTGTACAATCATGCTTCGTATACGGAATTGGTTTGGAGAGTGAAGAATTATTTAACAATATACTTTTTATGGTAACAGCTAGAAATATTGATTTTTTTAAAATTCGGATATTAATAAATGTATTTTTATTTAAAAACAAAAATTAAGTTGACCAATTCATATATATTATTTCCGAACACGATCCAATTCAATTTTTGAAAGCGATCGAACGATGAATAACGGAGTCGCGAATATTTCATCGAAAAGTGAAAATTCTCCAGAGCAATTTGCCCATTCGTTCGCGTACGCGAAATTGCTTAGGCAGTTACGATTACTTGAGAGCCTCGGAGGGCTCGTTCGTCGCTGCTTTAATGGGGATCGCCACAATGAAGGCCAATTAGGTTCCAACAAGGGGTATCAGATTTGGTTCGCTGAATTAACGAAAGGCTCAAGTAAAGAGACCAATTAAGGACCAGTTCAATATTATTAGGGTACTCTGAAAAAAAAAACCGCTGGATATCAAACGGTTTTTAAATTTATCTAAACAGAAATCGTGTATCATGTACTGATAATGTTGTTTAACTTAAAGATTAATATAAAATTCATTAAAAATATTAATTTACGATATCATATCAATTTTATTCAAATAAAAAATAACATAAAAAAGCGATAAAAACAAAGACGTCAATTTTAGAGTTGATAATGATGATAATTAATTTTATAACGCCCCGGAAAAAAATCTTTCGGGCAATTAGGGAGACAAAAATTATAACGAAATAAAATATAAAAATTTAACAAAGTAACAACTAAATAAAGTATAACAAAAAATATTTGAACCTCAAAAAACAAACAAAAAAATAAACAATTTTGTTGCCAAACTGAAATTACAATGGAAAATAATTGTTTTGTTAATAACATCGATGAAGCTGAAAATACTCGCAGGAAATTTCAATGCAGACGAAACCACGGGTAAAAGCTAGTAATTTAAATAATTATCAATCGTGTAAGGGTAAGCTCGAAAGCAATTAAAAGCTTTAATTATTTTTAAACTTTGATTATCATTTACAAATAACCTTAAATTCGGAAGTCATCAAAATCCCTCGCTAAAAAGCAGTCCTTAAGAGGGTCGTCAACATAGCTCGAGTCGAAGCTCCTCCAGAATGACGAAAAATAAATTTCGTTCCTGATGAAAATCCTATCTCACGTTCTTGGGTAGCTTAATCCTTCGTCACTTACGCCTAAAATTTACGGGGCAAGTCCTCTCCATAAATTATCGAAACAATTACTTGCCGTTTTGGCTGCACATGTTCCACTGCAGCCCCGAGGATTTTGAAAGCGCTCGGGAGGGCGAGTGAGTGAAAGAGTCGCAGCGAGTCTACGAAGGACAAAGAAAGCTCACTCTCTGCGAGGTGAAACAGCTTTTTTTTTCGCGCACACTTTATTTCGGCGTGAACCAGAGAAAACCATATTCGGCAAAGCTTTTGCAGAGGAAAAAAACGAGGCTCCAACGATGAGCGCATTGTCGTCCCGCATTGGGTTTTTCCCGCGATGTAAAAGGCCAGGAACGCGAGCGAAAAAACAAAACTGAAGGCTTTCGTGTGAGGAAAAGCGTAAATGGAAGCTCCGTTGACGCGTTAACAATGGTTACGCCTTCTCTCGACATTTTTGCGAATTTTTGTTCCCATTATATATACACGGGGTGTCCCTCGATTGAAAATAATTTCTGTATCAATTTGATTTTTTTCGATACCGACCTTGAATGACCTCGACACGAATTTGACCCCGGAATGTTTTTTACGCGGTTCGAGGCCCTCCGCAACATGGATGAGACAAAAAAATGTACCGTGCCATTTGAAAAAGTGTGCGTCAGTGAAGGTCACCTCCACTTGTTCAAATGTACTTGGTTTGTACTTGGTATTTACTTAGTACTTAGTACTTAGTTTGTACTTGGTACTCACTTTGTACTTAGTAACTAGATTATACTTGATACTTAGTACTTAGTTTGTACTTGGTACTCACTTTGTACTTAGTAATTAGATTGTACTTGGTACTCACTTTGTACTTAGTAATTAGATTGTACTTGATACTTAATACTTAGTTTGTACATGGTACTTAGTACTTACTTTGTACTTAGTATTTACTTGGTACTTAGTTCAGACTTATTAAATTGAAAATGTAATATATCCTTTTTCGTCCTTTCGTAATTCAAGGACGACGAGGACTTTAGCCCTTGCCTCGCTCGTGCTCTGGCACTCGCTCGTTTAACACGCAACCCAAACAATTTCGTTTGTTCTCCGTGCTCTCTCGCGTCAGTTTCATCTACGCGCCGCGTAAACGACAGCTTGTACCGTTGCAAGTGCGCTAAGCTCTGAGAAGCAAAAGCCCTGTGCACGCGAGCCAAGATTGACGTGTCCTATCGACCGGCCAGAGTCAAACCATAGAGTCAAGCCTCTCTCGCGTTTACCGAGCTTGCACGCGAGGCTTTTGCCTGTCGACGAACTCGTTTGATTGCTCGTTGGGTCCGGAGTAATTACAAAAATATTATCGATGAGTTTTCAATAAAGCGATAATTAATATTGTAATTGAATAATTATTTCATTAGTTTAAGTACACTTTCTTATCACCGATATCAAAAATGGATAATCATGATAATAAAAAAAAGAGTGTATAAGAAAGAGCGTAAATATTGAAGTAATCCGTCAATCAATCAAGTTTTTTGTCTCACCCGAGTTAGGTCGGAAATACTTTTATAGAAAAAATAAACAACACTCGAATAAACATGAACCAACAGTGGATTTTATTTTAAAAGTCCGTTAAAAATAATAAAACTTATAACAACAAAAATAATAACAACGGAAATCCATAATTTAATCATTAAAGAAATAACATAATTCGGGTATTATTCTACTATGACGAATTTATTAATGATAATCGTAACAATAATTGTGATAAGAGATCGAATACAAAAACACGACGATTATTAACAACGATGATATTTGAATATAATTCAGGTTATATATACGTATGTACACCGCTTAGTACGACGTATTAAATATTATAAAATCTGGTGGTCATTATAACTGATTTTCTCTGCAAACATATCGCCTACAATTATATATTCGATACTAATAATTTATAATAATACTAGTAGTAATAATAATAACAAAATACATTAATAATAATTAAATCGTTACCGTTCCCTTCTCATTAATTTAACCAATTATTAAAATATACATGACAATAAAAAATTAATTAAGTAAAATAAAATCTTATAACGATTATTTAAATATTACAGATATACTCTTGTTCGAGTCTTTATAAGTCCAGCATTATTATTATGGAAATATATAACGGTAAAGAATAGATCATATTGGAAAACCGAATTAACATTAGTGATAAATTATTGGATTGTCGAAGGAATAAAAATTGTTGCTGTAATTGTTGCTCTCAGTAGTCATTTCGGTACAATATTCTCAATTATTAAAAAATCAATGAAAATAAATATAAGTTAAATAAATAAATAAACAATTATAAGTAGTGAAATAAAACGATATGTGCAATTATTGGTAAAAACGAGGCATCGATATACTTTTGGTCGAGCTCTCATTGCTTCGGTAATATTCTACGAATCTCGCGAAACTCCGAGTGTCACTCGAGCACAAGCACACATATATGACAATCGAGAAACTTTGCTCAACCCGACAGCCCGTGATATATAAACCTGGCAGACACGCGAGCATAAACTTTATATCACAGTCGGCTCCCTTCTCGACACATGGGAGCGAGGGGAGGATGCAGCGACTCTCAATTAAGCATCGCGCTCACGAAACGCCCCCAAAAACTCTAGCACTACGGAAACTGCACAGGTCGGGGATGTTTCGTTGAATTTCTATGGAAAAATAAGCGATGTCGAGATGCAACTTCCAAATACGAATCGGGCCTCTTCGACTCGAAGTCAAAACGAAAATAACGATTTTTCAAAAATAGAAATCACAGGATGGAAACAATTATTAATGAATATTTCGATGGCTAATTTTAGGAATTCTAAATTACACTCGAGTTTATCGAAGAAAAAAAAACCGACCTAAAATACGTTAAAAATAAGAGTTCGAGGGTATCAGATAAATTTATATTTTATCATACCATCTACGGTACTTTTGTGAAAGTTCTACGGTACTTTCTTGATTCCTCGTGTTTTTTTTTTCTGTTTTTTTCGATTTTTCCTTCGGTCCAGGTGTATTGGAATAAAGTTCGGGAAACGAGGTTCGAAAGTACGGCTTTGAAAAAAAGTACCTCGATAACGGTGCAGCGAGAGCAACATCTAAAAAAAAAAAAAGAGGAGGAAAAACTACGGGGAAACTTGGTTTGGCGGTTTCTTGCTGGTGAAAGTTAAACGGGAAAGAGCGAAGTATTCCGAAAACGTGCGAAATGAAAGAGGGAGATGAAGAGGGTGAGAGAGACGAGAAGATAACGAGAAATCACGAAAAAAAAAAAAAAAAAAAAACCGGGGGAAGGGGCCCACGCGCCCGAACCGGGAAGAGGGGGG
>JAPYZI010005257.1:0-10842 GCA_030523105.1 Ophioninae sp. A BG-2022a | reverse complement strand
ACCAATTGTCGAAAATGTGCCTTTTTACACAGAAGAGGCTCCAGTCAAAGGTATAACCCCATCAACGAGTGAGCCATCATCGTTATCCACGAAACCAGATGGCCCTCTAATCAACGATACAACCACATCAACATTCGGAATATCCATTTTCTCAACTGAAACAAAAGCAGGTCGAACCGAAAGCACTACTGAATCAGTAGCTGATCCATCAACCCGACCGACAAAATCTAAAGATATTCCAACCACACGCGCAGCCGAGTCAACCTATATATTCAGAGCACCAATTGGAAATTTAACCGCGCCAATCTTACCGACCGAATTAAAAGAAGCTTCGACTAAAGGGACAGCCGTAACAGCACCATATACCGTACCAAGTGACACAGACGTAGCTATGAAAGAGCACAAGAGTGCATCGATTACAGAATCTTCGACATCGCCCACTGAAACGAAAGCAGCTTTACCCACAAGCTCAAGTTTGTTAGTAACCGTGCAATCAACTTTAACTAACCCAGAAGCTACAACTAAACGCACGTTCCCATCAGTACCCGATGTATCAACCGTACCTACAGAACTAAACAATTATACGAGTAAGACGATACAGGGTCGAGCTCAGGTAAATCGATGTCGTAGCTGTAACGTCAGTTGGCGAAAAGAAGGAAGAGCCTTGTGGCAACAACCTCAGGGGAGAGTAGAACCGTAAGAGAGATGTCGTAACCGTTGTAAACAGGTCGATGGTGCAAAAACAGCTACTGAAATACCACGTATTGATATAAGGAGTAATTAAATCGAATGAAAACGGCGCCTTTGTTTTTGCAGCGTATCATCAATACTGCACAAAAAAAACTATAAGAAATATTAAATATCTGTACACAATAATGATATAACAATTCATTGCGAGCATCCAATTTTACGGTCTCTACGAATTCACGTTTGTAGAATGCACATGCAGTTTTTTAAAACTTAATTTATTTAGTATAAAATATAAAATGGCTTTGCATTTGCGAATTCTATATAATTTCGAACACTATATTTCTTGTTTAGTATTATCACGAATGGTTGTACGATTACTGATCAATCGAAATGTATTTGTTTTTATCAGTTATTATTATCGTTAAAACAGTTTAATGGCAAATAAATATTTCAGAACATAGTTATGATATCATTTACGTTCTACTCTCTATTGAAATCATTAAATTTGAATGAGAATTATAGTTCAAAAGCGATAATTTATCACCACTGATCCAATATATTCGATATTCACAATAGATTTTTAATAACTGTACATCGCCGGTGGCAATCTCTTGGATCGTACGACATTGACCCAAGTCTGGAGCTTGGATCGATGATGACTCTGCTGTACTGCTGTTTAGAAAAGCACACAGCAATCCATAAAATTATACGAAAAAATTATTATGCGAAGAACAATTGATGCAAGAAGCGTGCGCAAGAAAATATATACCCGCGACCCCGTTAATTCGTCCATATAATACTTCATGTAGATAAATATACGATATTCATATTCTTGTATTGTCTATATACGCTTAATGATTTTTATTCTCCCCCTTCTTACTCCTACTTCCTTTCCTTGAATTACGCCTTCTCAGGACAGAAAAGTATGACAGTTTCGTATCCCATGTATCTTTTTATACAGTGCCTCGTGTCAGTGAAGTGTATTGAGATTCGATCTCTCCGTTTTTCTCTTTTTCTCTCTCCGGTGAGCTCGCATGAGCGTCTAAGAACGAGCGCTTCCCTGACGATTACGTACCCAAAGGTGGAGAACTTTTCGGAAACGAGACTTGCTCCAGTGGCTTCAGAGATTGCAAGTGCGAGAGTGTACCTGGCGGTCACGAAAACGGGACTGAAAATCTCTGATGTAATGTACAGAAACGAAACACGATTTTTATTTCCGTTCTCGGTTTACAGCGCGCCGAATGCTACAGATATTTTACATGAATATGTTTCATTGATGTTTAATATTTGTGACGTTTATTGTGTGGATGTACGTTTTTTTAAATTCTGGCAGGAAGACGTTGTAATTGTGATTTATCAAGTCATCCTTAACGAAGAATATAAAGCTTTTTGTGACGAGCAGTAAATGCTACAAAAAATTAACCATTCTGGAAAAAGATATTCCACTGTGTGTCCGGCAGTTCACCGGCATTCATTTTGTGAAAGAAAATTATTAAATAGCGAGTATGAAACTGTTTTCAGCTGAATTTAAATTGTCCTTGTTATGAATGGTGCTGAATTTTTCACCTCGGAAAGGCAAAGGACGCCCTACTGTATTTTTTAAAATTCTCTCATCTTTGTTACAATCCATGACTTTTATTAACACTCGAAGTCAGCAGACCTCTGACAAGGGTAAGAAAAAAACATTTTTGTGATTTTCGTGCACTCAGCGAATAAATTGTGAGCAATGTTTCAAGTGCATTTTTTATACTATTTTTGCTTTTTCTAAACCAATGTTTCTCTCGATTTCAAACTTTTATCTGCGTACTCCATTTTTCGAATGCGTACAAAAAAAATGGAGCATACCCTTGCCACGAACAGAAGTTATTTTTTTTCATACTTTTCGGTCAAAAATTATCCTCGAACGTCCCTTCCGGCACCCTTTATAATTCATTAACTTGTATATACGTTTCAGAACGAAATAATAAGGTATCCATTATTATTATTACATAAACCTGCAGGGATGTCGATGTATGTGTACCAAAAACATTGAGTATCGAGCGAATATTTATTATACGACGAATAGTCGTGTTAATACATCGCCTGCAGATTTACGAGGTTATTTGTGTATTTATGTTTGTCACTGCCGGATCACAACACAAATACAAGTGTGTTTATGTACGAGGAAATATATTTAGCAGAGAAGCAAAAGCAGCTTTCACCCGATGCTGATATTGCACGAAGAAAGCTCTCTCTCTCTCGATGAGACTGGGATACACATAACGTGTATGCTGTGCACTATCTTCTACTATAGATATTAATACATATATGTATTAATGTACAGGGTGGCGCATCCGACAAATTATCGTAGACGAATGCTGTACAATTGAGAGTTTTGAAAATCGGGATCCTCGGGCATAAAATGATAGGGCATGAAGATCAGATTTAAATCCAACTTCAAGTTCCCAATTTTTATTTGTTAAATCGGATTTTTCAAAATTTAACTGTTTTCAATTTAGTGTCTGCTGCTTTCATTCTTTACACTCTGAATGTTTTACATTATGTTTCTTTGAATTTTCTTTCTCTTCGTTTAATGTCTTTAGTTTTTACTTCTCTTGATTCAATTGCCCTAATTTTTATTAATATCCATTTTATTTATCCGAAATGGATCTCTTATAAAATTATCATTAAAAATTTAAAAGCTGAATAACAAAAAGTTCAACACCTACATCCATGCAGCGCCAATCGCAAGAACCAGAACACGTGATTATGACTGTCGAACTTGAAAATACGAAGTATGTACATATCGAAATAAATGTTTGGAAGGACATACATGATTATCATTTTTATTTTGATTTTTAAGGTCATCAATTTTTTTTTTAATGGAATGTCACGTTTTTTGGTTGGACATTGTAACCGACATACAAACGGATTCAACCGTGCAACCGTCCTATGAGCTTCAAGTGGTCTACAAAATATAATGATTACACATGCGTACTTCCAAACTATTCCAATTCCTATATGCATATGCTTCGTATTTTCAAATCTGATAGATATGTGCAGATCTCTGTTTTTTCGGAGCGCACCCTGTATATATATATATAGTGCACGTTTGTGTATATATTTGCACATAGATTCGCGACAGCTCGATACAGTTCACGTCACATACGCTCGGAGGCTGAGCGCAAATACAGGCGCGATTATTCTCGCGAGATTACGTTCGGTAATCTTGGCGCGCGTTGCAGGGAAGAAGCTTGAGAGAAAGAGAGCGGGATGTACGGAGAGAGTACAGATAGCAACTAATAGCGTATCTATACGGACGAGGGAGCGATTACGTAAAGTTTCTTTCCAACGATTATCTCATCCTCGTATGCGCGGGTGTCCGGACTCGGCCGCGTTTTTCCATATAAGTCAAACAGCAATTTATTATTATTATTATTGTTATTATTTTGCGATACGTATGCGTATGTCTGCTTATCGTAAAAGGAAACTCGCGTTTATTATTCGTTGAATAAATTTGCTTGTCTACAAATTATTATTACAACTATTATTCTTGTTTACGTTATCATTATCATCTGTTAAATTCTGCTGTTGCATTATTTAGATTAGTTTGATAAAAATTTATGTATATGGTCGATAGTACATTAATTAAAAAGTACTGTTGCTCAAAATGTTTGCTGTATTTTATATGGTGTGTACATAAAATATGGTACGTTTTTGTACTGAGTAAGATTTTGCAAAAAAGTTATGCATTCTGAAATAAAATGCATTCGATTTATTACAGGTTATTTTTTCGTGAGAGTTTTGTTTTCGAACTTCCTTAATTTTTATTCTGATATTCTGAGAGTTGAATTTTATTATTTTTTAGGTGGCAAACTTATTTTCTGCAAATAATACTCATTAAAATAATACGCCATGGCTTTCCCTCACACAGGGCTGCACCAGCCATCAAATTTCACATTTTTCTCAGCTGGAAAATCTTTACAATAAACTCTGAAGAAAGATGAGGCAACGTCATCATCTTTACCTTATCTCCAATTACCTTACCTCCGCCCCCGATCTCGCCATTTTTATTAAAATGCCTTTATAATTTTTTTAATCGACTGGTATACATTATTATTTAAATTAATCAAAAGTTTGGATATCAACTTAATAGTTGAATGGATTTAATTTTAATAATTACGGATTTACAACAATAATTACATCGTTTATTTTGTTTACGTTTATCGCAAATATAGTAATTAACAACATCGTCGAATACTTTTTTATATTATTTTTAACGTAAATCACTATACTTATATACATATGCATGTACATACACTTATCAAAAGTACATTCGCTCTAAAAAAAAAAAATAATAATTCCAGCATCATTTCGTATATTCAGTTCTTACGAAATTCTCTTCCCTACGAATTCATATGTCACAATTGAGTGCAATCCGTCAATTACAATATTACTTGAACTAAACGGAGAACAACAAAAACAAAAATTAGACTTTTGTTAACGAGAGGAAATTACAGTGATAAAAGTGCATCCTGCTACCAATATCGAGCTGCATTGTTGCGCAATAAATTTGGCAAAAAAGGGAGTAATCGGCCAAAAGGAAAGAGAGGGAGATTGAGAAAGAAAGAGGCAGAGAGGACCGAGGTGCAGATTTATTCGCAGTGTGTAATTTCAGGAGTTTTTTTCGTGTTGGATCGTTTCCTCTCTTGAATTGACTCACATATATGGGATGGTAGATGGGAAGCTCATTTGTCTATTCGTTCGAGATCCCACGGTGTTTCGATATTAAGACAAATGACTAGAAAGAAGGGGGTTGGGTTAATGCTAAAAATATGTATTTATGCACACAAAACGATGATAATGATAATTGGTTAATAAAAACGAAAATAAATTTTTTTACAACCATGTCTAATTGTTTCCAATTTCCATGTATCTATTATTATTATTATTAATGTATAATCAATATTATTATCGTACTATTTTTTTCATATCGATAACGCGTATATGTACACTAAAATTTTTACATCTATGAACGCAGTACAATTTGTTCGATAATTTTACGTTGTACTTTTCCAATATTTACAAATTGATATTATCTTTCGAGATTTTTTGTAAAACTAATATCTCTAAAATGTATACATACATGCTCTTTTCACGAGTACATTTTTTATGTTTTTCACTCTACTGTTTTCAATTTTCGTCTAATTTTCAAATTCCAATTCGTAACGACTGGTACAGGTCCATTATCGTCTTCCGCTTACGAGAATATTAAATTCATTTTCGTACTGCCTGCTTTCAATATTTCCATTCTCATTAATAATAACGATGATAATAAGGACAGTAATATTACAAACAATAATAACAGTCGAGGCTTTTCCTGATTTTATCGAATATTGAATCGCATTTGTCTCCCCTCTAGGCAAAACGAATCAAATACGCCCTTATTATTTCCGCTCTAAAAAGAATTAATGAGTGCGAGAGGAGGAAAAATTCTTGGAATCAAGAGAAAAGATTGATGCGCGACTAATTTTCCTGACCATTTTTTCTCATTATTATTTTTCATGTACTTAATCTGGATGAGGGAGGAATGGTAAAAAAGGACAGAGGAAAGAAAATTTTAAAGACCTCCTCATCAATTTGAATTAGAAGTCTTGTAATTAAAAGTGTAATCGTACAAGTTTGGAGATTAATTGTTATTATTATTAATATTGCTTGTTACATTTGTTATTTATTTGTCATTGTCATTCTGTTTATTTTCCATCGTATCTTCCACCCGGAAGGCATATCAAGGTGGTTGAAGAACGAATTTCGCATAAATACAAAAAGAATGAAATACTATTATCGTCGTGCTTACGGATCTTTCGAAATTTTTAATGAATTTTCAATTAAATAATTTTATTTATTTATTCCAAAACGTTGAACAATCTAAAATGTTTGATTGCATTTAATTTGAATTCCTTAATGTTTTCATAAATTCAATTGATTAATGAATTGAGTTAATTAAAATTAATTCATGAATTATTTATAAAAAATTTCGCAATAAAACATGTAGTTGTACGTGCTTGTGGATTTGTTATCACTATCATTAACATTATCTATTATGTTCGTTATTCGTTCGTATATTCGTTCTCGTTATTTTTGTGATCATTCCTCGCGTCAAGGTGAATCACTTTCACCTGAAAGTCGTATCAAGGGGGTTGGAGGGAGAATTTGGCATAAGTACGACAATAGTGCAAAACGATAGATTTGGTTCGCTCGATTTGATCGTCGCTCAGTTTGTGCTCGATGCTAACAGTGCCGTCAAGAATTTCAGGGGTAATGTCGTTCATGTCAACGACATCACCCTCCACGGCTAGCAGTGCACCCATGAGCCAAAGCCCCGTAAAAAGCCCGTACATCGAGGTTGTTTTCAATTCGCCATCGAACCACTCGATGCTGAGATCGCGAATCGTTCTTTCCGTCGCCCCGAGTTTTTTCATCTCCTCGACGAGGCTCTCGCGATAAATCCTCACGAGATCTCGATAATTATTTTCGATAACGCTCGCATGCGCAGTTGAGTAAACGAAATAATGAAAATCAATAGCTGGGGAGCAGTAACGGCTGCATTGAAAGTCGACAAATTTGACACCGGTGATAAGACCGTTCGGGTCGTGTTTAAAAAAAATATTGTTGTTCCAGGTGTCACCATGGGTCATCACGTCGTACTTCCCATCGCGAGGCACCACTAAACGTCCCATCATTTCGTAAGCGCTCGATCTTTGGCCACGCAAGAATTCAATCGCTCGCAAAATTTCCGCGTCACGGGTTTTTAACGATTCGAGATTTTTGATTGCCCCATCGATAGTGGGCCCGATCGTTCTGCCCAGTGAGGGCTGGTCATTCTGGAAAAATATCGGTTCCCTCAGACACCCCATCAGAGCTTTGAATTCCACCGGATCTCGCAGCTTGAACATCAGCGAACGAGCGTGAAGACGCGAATTTGCCTGCCAAAAAAATTCAAATGTATAGGATATTATTTTCTTCATTTTTTTTCAGATGATTTTATTATTGTAGTGTTCCAATACATTTAGTTGTACAGAGTACGGTTATCATTTTAAATATGCTTTTGTGTGTATTTTTAAATTTATTTATTATATTAGGCATGGCAAAAAGAAATCCATTATTTTTCAAATTCGGAAAGTTTGAGGTACCATTATACAATACACATTAATCCATGTCAATAGCACATGTGCAATATTTTTCTCGTTCTCTCCAAAAAATTTCGTTCGTTTTACCTTTCCGTTTTACCGTTTTACCCCTTTTACCTTTCGTGTATAGCTTTTTCTTATTTGACATGATCCTAATGTTTCAGGGTACGTATGACCTCTCCGTGTTAATTCAATAAAGAAGAACAACAGAACGAACCAAAAAACGAAGTTTTTTTTTCAAGGAAAACAAAGAAAAGTACATTTAAAAATTTATTTACATTTTGCAATTGCAGTGACCCGAATACAGACAGAGATCACGTTTCACACGTACGTATCTGAAATCCTCTATTGACCCTCGTCAAAACGATTCGACCTCAATTACATTACAATTACTGTATTGCAGCCATAAGATCGTCTTATTCGAATAAAATACATTGCTATCACGCGAGCTTCGCCTCACTCACGCTCTCTTTCTCTCTCCCTTTCGCAATACCTTCAGGGTTGCCTCGCAATGCTGAAAATCCATGAAATTTCGTCTCTCGTTCATCGTGTAGCCGCTCAAACGTAGATCCTCCATTACGAAGCTATTGGCATTGGCCTCGAAACATTTCGGGACTATGAACTCGAGTCTGAGACGAGGCACTATCTTTGTATACACGTGACCCTCATTGGCGAACAAATCCCTCGTTCGCATCAGATCCATGTTGACACGGTCGTCCGGCAATCGTTTTGTTATCACACTGTTCTCGTATACTTTTGGGGTTTTCAACCCGTTGAAAAATAAAAATAAAAGGAAAAGTAACGAAGAAACAAAACAGACGGGATCACACTGATGAAGGTGAAGGTTATGACACGAGTGAGGTCAAACGGAAATCAATTTGTACGATGAAATGAAAAATGTGAGGTTAGGTTGGATGGCCTACTAACGAATGCCGTTGCCGCGCTTCCCGATCACTCGTGTTCTCGCCACGTGTGACATGTAATTGTCACCAGGCTTTGATGCGGCCTCCTCGATCGCGTTCTCGATTCGCAAGCCATCGTCCTTCTCGTGGTCCCTCAGAAGCTTCTCCAAATGTCTCACAGTATCTTCGATTCCCCCTATCGTGGAATACTCATTTTGGTAATTATCCATAATCGGCGCACCATCACAATTTCAATGTCAACATTTTTTTTTAGTATTAACTGCTCCAATTATTCACCACTAATGATATTTCGACTTAGGAAACTGATGTTTATGACGAATTCCATAAGTTATGGGATTTTGAAGTTCCCGGAAATTCGTAATGAAATAAGACATTTTCAAAAAATTTCGGCGTTAGAGAGTGGGGGTGGGAAGATTTATAAAAAAGTGTACGCGTGCTTTCACGTATACGTATGGTAGTTTTACCTATGTTTAAAGTTAAAAAACAAGCCATGAGATTTTCATATTCTCACACGAGCTCCATTAAAAGATAAATAATTGAACACATCAACGCAAAAACACAGAACGAACTTTTCTTAAAAGCAACGCCACCCGACGCAATATCTCTTACTACAAACGAAATCATAAATTCCATCGGGAAAAAGAATTTTTCCTATCGGAATTGAGTTCGTGTCCCGATTATGCATAATTACCCACATGTTTTCTCTTATTATTATAACTATCGCTGTGTTTATGATTATTATTAATCGTTGAATTGTATATCTTTGAGTCAGCCCATGACTTCCGAATTTTCTTCAAGGTTTCATCAATACAATGTCTATGAGAAGCTCTACGTGTGGTTAAGAGGATGACGAACGCGCTGAAAACTTTCGACGCAGCACCTCGTTACGTCGGTAATGAACATTTTGGCGTTTTGAGATTCCGGAAATTTAGAGATTCCGGAATTTTTTGAGATTCTGGAAAAGTGGCCGGGGTAGTCGAACATTTTTTTTCTGTTTTAAAAGTATTAAAAGGATTTATTTAATCGAAAATTTTCAGCTAATTACGAATATCACTGAATTTTCGTCGAAAGCAGTGCACACAGCAAAAAAATTGTGATTTTAGAAGTTTTGTACAATGTTTTCATGGAAATTTTGGGCTTTCGAGGAAATGAATGGTATATTCGTGTTCAGGGGACAAAGTTACATAAAAATAGATTAATAAAAAAAATATTAAAAATCCAAAATTTTTTTCGATTTTTGGGCAAAATAAGTTTTTTTACTTAATCATCGATAACTTTTTTTTCTTTAGGATTTGGCAGTCCACTTTGCACTCAATCTTATCGTTATGATTTTCACTTCAAAATGCTTTTTTAATAGTTAGAAAGCGATGATTTTTGGATTTTTGGCAAAATTTCAAAGTTGGACCATCGTTTTTTGCAAATTTTTCCATACATACCCCTTTGCCTCTTTTTTTGCGATTTTTCAACTGGACTTTCTGAGAAAACTATAAAAGATATCGATACGAATCCAACGCCATTATTTAAGTTAGGCGAAAACCTTTTCCGAACTCACCAAATGAACCTCCATAGCATATAAGAAGCTTACTCTACGGTCTTTTGAAATATCGTAATTTTAGAGATTCTCGAAAAGCGGCCCGGAAGGACGAACAAATTTTTTTTTTCGTTTTTAAACTTTTAAAAGGGTGTATTTGATCGGAAATTTTCTGCTGATTACGAATATCTTAAAATTTTTGTCGAAAGCATGAAACGAAGCAAAGAAAAACGTGTTTTAAGGTGTTTTTTACGATTTTTTCATAGAAATTTTGGGTTTTTGGGAAAATTAATGGTAAATTTGTGTTCAGGGGTTCAAATTATATCGTAGAGGACCTATAAAAAAAATATTAAAAATCAAAATTTTTTTTCGATTTTTGGGCAAAATACGTTTTTTCACTAAATCATCGATAACTTTTTTTCCTTTAGGTTTTGGAACTCCACTTTGTGCTTAATCTTTTCGTTATGATTTTCCCTTCAAAATGCTTTTTTAATCGTTAGAATCTGATAATTTTTCGATTTTTGGCAGA
>JAPYZI010005256.1:0-16585 GCA_030523105.1 Ophioninae sp. A BG-2022a | reverse complement strand
AAAAAAAAAAAACAAAAAAAAAAAAAAAAAAAAAAAAAAAAAAAAAAAAAAAAAAAAAAAAAAAAACATTAATCGCATATTTCAATCGGAACGACGATTCTAATTTCCGTTGGAGCGTATATGACAAATCTGATAAGCCGAATGAGAATAAAAAGGATACGTCAGTAGCGGTTGATACGAATTGCTGGGTAAAAAGCTTTTCGATTTACCCGATAGTGCGGGTGGGTTCGAGTACAATATTTTTTCATTATCGAAGCCTGTGAGCCCCGCCGCAAACGACACCCGCGACGGGTTATTGCGAAGATAAAAAATCCGCTACAGCCATTAGTCACTGCTCGTCTGCGAGTACGCGCGATACGCGATCATTCGTTTCTTTTTTCTTTTTTTTTTTTTTCTTCTTTTCGTTGTCTCTGTCTCCACCAAGAAAATTGATTGCCTGCCGCGAATACCTACCGATAAAAAACGGATTTATTTCCTCTCGGTAACGCCCGTTTTCCCAACGAAAAATTACGTTATCGCGGAAACGATTCGTATAGTTTTCATCGAGAGATCGTTATTGAATTTATCTACGAGCGAAATTATCAAAATTGAGAAAAACTGGTTTTTTTTTATCGGTGATTTGATATCATTTTTTTTATCGTTAAAAAATATATATGTTTCAATGTAAAATTTAAAAATAACTATCATTGTTCCATGTTTAAATCGAATCGATAAAATAATATTGTACAACTAAAATACAATATATTATATATCGGTAAATAAATGATTTTTAATTTTTAAATATTATTTATTATTTGTGTTAATATACATTATTATTATTGTGAAGCAATGAGAACAATAATAATAATAATAATAATAATATATACTACGTTATTTATATATTATAATAAAATAGTTTATATTGAAACATAAATTATTTTATGGCAAAATCGTAAACCGGAGCCGAGCCAACGAAATTATTGATATCGGATACGAACCGGGGAAGTTTGTATTTTTAATTAACGCGATGCGGACTCGCTGCAGATCCCAACGGCACCCGGCAGGCTTTCCTATTTGTCAAGGGGATTCCCCCGCTAAAATCATTACTCCGTTCCTTCGTGAATATTATATACGCAAGCTTAAACAGAAGATTCCGAAAAGCCCTCTTCCCTTTCGCTGTCAAATTTTTTTTTCTTCTTTTCTTAAAAAAAAAAAAAAAAACAGAAATAATAAAACAATTCAATTTTTTTTTCACAAGTCTCGTGTGCGAATCGTGACCGAAAGAAAAAAGCGAACGCGAGCGCATCAGAAATTCCAGGCGAAATTAGTTTTCTGCTAGATGCCACTATAAACACGCAAATGCTCGAGACCTAGCGAGGATTTATTTATAGTTCGCTACGAAGAATGTCGTTGATAAATTCTTTTCTCTCTTTCTCGAGTACAAATTAAAAAAAAAAAAAAAAAACGTTGGTAATAATGCCGGTGACCTAGATAAAATATGAATCGACGAGGTCGATAAATGGTCTTGAAATTAGGTAAATACGTCAACAATTATTTCTGACAAGACTGCAGTCAACGTTGCGGATGTTCAGTATATTTCCTATAATCGAAGGGGGGCCACACGTACGAGTAAAAATGAAATATTTTGTCGGCCCACGATAACGTCGCTTCTCATCGATCTACATTAGCGAAAAAAATTCTCGATATAAACAGTTGCATAAACTTTCGAATAAAAAAAAATTCAATGAAATCGGACTGATAGTTTTCGAGATAATAATTCCGTAAGTGCGAGTTTTTTTTTTCGGGCCTGCCAACTCAAAGAATTAGCCACGAAACTGTTCGCTCTAAATATTAATGGATTCGTTAATTAATTTAACGAGATTGGATAAAAGTACAGAGGGAGGGAGGGCAAATATTTTTCTTTCCCGTGAAAGCTCTCGTGACGACCAACAGAAGCACGACACGTGAATAAATGTGATCGATAGCGAATGAACGAAAAACTGCAGCGATGGATCTGTACGCTATTTTTTTTTTTTTTCTTTTTTTTTCTTTCATCCTCCTTTTTTTTCCAAGATATTTTTATACGTACACGGATAAACGATCCAGTGGCGCATTATTCCTCCGATGAGTCTCGCACAACGTAATCCTCTTATTCAACGTGTTTACAGTAGATGTAAGCGCTTGAGCTATGACCCACATCATGCTGGAGCATGTTCGATAATGTCGTACCGCTGACAAGAGGACTATAACTGTCGTTCATTATCGAGTACCCGCGCTCAATGTTTCAAGAAATTATGGACGTTTGGTCTTCCCGAATTAATTACGAGCGTCCGGTCGGTCTACATTTTGATGGGCGAACGCTCGCTTCCAAACGGTCATCCATGAAAATGTCCCAATTAGACCCAATTCATTTTCAAGTTTCCCAATTAGATCCAATTCACTTTGGAGCTTATCAATTAGTCCAAATTCATTTTTCGAGTTTCCCAATTCAAGCCTATGAAGGTACAAGCTTTCCTATTCGTTCCGATAAATATCCAATTATCCGGGGTCATCCCAATGAATGTTCAAGCTTCCCAATTCGTTACAATGAATTTCCAAGCTGCCCAATTTGTCCCAATGAATATTCAAGCTTCCCAATTCGTCTCGATGAATGTCCAAGCTTCCCAATTCGTCCCAATGAATTTCGAAGCTTCCCAATTCATCCCAATGAATGTCGAAGCTTCCCAAGTCATCCCAATGAATGTCGAAGTTTCCCAGTTCCTCCCAATGAATTTCCAAGCTTCCCAATTCAGACCAATGAATGTCCAAGCTTCCCAAGTCATCCCAATGAATGTCGAAGCTTCCCAAGGCATCCCAATGAATGTCGAAGTTTCCCAGTTCCTCCCAATGAATTTCCAAGCTTCCCAATTCAGTCCAATGAATGTCCAAGCTTCCCAATTCAGTCCCAATGAATGTCCAAGCTTCCCAATTCAGTCCCAATGAATGTCCAAGCTCCCCAATTCGGCCCAATGAATTTCCGAGCGTCCCAATTCGTCCCATTGAATGTCCAAGCTTTCCTATGAATATCCAGGCTTCCCCATTCAGCCCAATGAATGTCCAAGCTTCCCAATCCGTCGCAATGAATTTTCAAGCTTCCCAATTTATCCCAATGAATATTCGCGCTTCCCAATTCGTCCCAATGAATTTTCAAGCTTCCCAATTTATCCCAATGAATATTCGCGCTTCCCAATTCGTCCCAATGAATATTGGAGCTTCCCAATTCAGCCCAATGAATATCTGAGTTTCCTAAACCATCCCAATGAATGCCCTAATATCCCAAACCATCCCAATGAATGTCCAAATGTCCCAATCGATCCCAATAATGCCCAAATGTTCTCAATCGATCCCAATGAATGTCCAAAGCTCCCGATCTCTCTAAAAGTCAACTTTATCTTCAAATCGTAAAATTGCCAATGCGATCTCACAGATGAAAATCATGAAAAGCTCCGCCAAAAGAAATAATATATTTATTCAGTCCAATAAAAAATATTAAAATATGGCTATGGGAAATACAAAACATTATGAATAAAAAAGCCTCGAAGGATGATACAATGAGCCCTATAGGGATAAAAAAAAACGTCACGAGGAGAATGGTCGAAGCTTTGCCGCTCCTTCGTTGATCTTCGAAAGCTCGTACACTGAGGTGACAATGAATTCTCAGGGTGGTGATCTCGGCACCGAACGAGGGTCCGAGTTAATGTAATATACCGAAAACGGCATCGATTCAGTGAACCCAGAAGTGGTGCGTGCCCAACGAGGGCGAGATATCACGAATATAGTGATAGTGACCTTCACGAGCTTATCTGACGTTTCTCGAATGGTGGGTTGGTGCGAAATAACAGGTTATCTCAATTCTTAAGAGGTCAACTCTCACTGATCATCAGAATTGGGTAATTGATCATTCATTTTGGAAAATACATTTAATTCGTTTGGGTTTGTTTTTTTAATTTTTTTAATATAACTTGTTTTTTTATTTAATTATTTTTTAAATTTAATTTGTTTTTAAATTGTATTTTTCTTTTAATTTAATTTATTTTTTATTTTGAATTGGTAATTAATACATCGAGTTCTATTGGAAATTTTATTAATTCTTTTTTTAATTATGATGAAGTGTTTATCTGAAGTTGAAAGACCTTTGAAGTTGAAGGGCTCAGTTAATTTCGTTCATCCTTGAAATCGCCAAAAGGGACATCGCGAGAATTTGATTGACGGGAACAGTTGACCCAGAATCTCCTCCGTTTTCCAAGTTGTTCATTATTATTTTTACCAGTCGAGGGATCCTGTCTAGCTCCCTTTCTACCGTTGTTCAGACGTCTCTTTTTGCGGTCCAAAAAAAATCGAATTCAATTAGCCTTCGTCACTCCGTGACATTCCCTATCCTGCCCTTTTCTCTTATTCTCTCTTTCTCTCTCCGTCTCCTTTCTGCTCCACCTCGTTCTATTTTACCGACGGTACGTCTAGCATTGGTGACCTCGGTGCTTCTCGAAAGAATTTACTATCGCGCAGGCACAGAGGTATCCCCACTGGTCTTTCGTGTCAAGAAACAAACGCGGAGACACGTTACGTCCGATGAAGGGACGAATAGGGTGACCCTAGGAATAGGGCGGGTTATTTTCGAAACATCGACGAATGTAACGCGAAACAAAATGATAGTGCGTTCGTGCGTGACTCGAAACGATTTGTCTCTTTCTCGCTCTCGAAACCCTTCGGATCAAATCGTACGATTGGAAAATGATAACGAACATTCGCCAGTTTCCCTGCGCCCTCCTGGGGATTAAAAAATCTTCGAAAATTCGGGGAAAATAAGTGACGAGGTAGAGAAATTTGTTTGGGTTTGTGCAGAAAATGAGAAAGACAAATGGCCAGTTTCCCTGCGCCCTCCTGGGGATTAAAAAATCTTCGAAAATTCGGGGAAAATAAGTGACGAGGTAGATAAATTTGGGTTTGTTTGGGTTTGGTTAGAAAATGGGATAGACGATTGGCCAGTTTCCCTGCGCCCTCTTGGGGACAAAAAAAATCTTCGAAAATTTGGGGAAAATAAGTGACGAGGTAGAGAGATTTGTTTGGGTATGAATTTGTTTGGTTTTGTTTAGGACATGAGAAAGACGATTGGCCAGTTTCCCTGCGCCCTCTTGGGGACAAAAAAACTCTTCGAAAATTCGGGAAAAATAAATGACGATTCGGAGGGGTTTGCTTTCGTTTGTTTGGAGAACAAGAACGGAAATTTGAGCAGTTTCCCTGTGCCCTCCTGAGGAAAAAAAATCTCTTAAAAAATTCGGAGAAAAAAAAGGTGACGAGTCGGAAGAGTTTGATGGGGGAAAGGGGGGAACAGCAAGAGCTAAGGAAAAAAAGGGCAACTCGCGAAACATCGACGATGAAAAATAAATGAGAAAGAAAAAGCGTAACGAAGTATAGAAGATCACGTCCGCCTTGCACGAGTTGCAACGATCCAACGTCCTCGATGACGTACGATCCCGCTGAAATAATTACGAGCCACCAGTTAAGTTGAGTCGTCCAGAAATAAAACGTCGGAAAAAATTTACGAGGCGATTCGGCACAAACGATGCCGCACCGACAGACTCTCATTTGACGTTTCTATTACCGTGAAGCTTTTCTTTTTTTTTTTTTTGCTTCTTCCCTCTCTTTTTTCGTTGCCGTCATCGGCAATCTCGGCGCGATCGATCGACTCCTGAGGAATCGATCCATTAAAAGTGCAGACCATCTCGAAGGTGGATTAAATCGATCGCTGGCAAATGCACGAGGCACTCCAGGGACCGTCTATTCATAGTTCCTCGGGATGGTCACCAAACCTTTTTCCGCAAAGACAAAAAACTCAACCAAGCGTCAATTAAACGGATTGCCTTCAAGAAAGACTCGCAAAAATTAATGAGAATTTTCAATACCGATTTCATTTTTTCCCCATCCCCCTGAAAGGTGCAAAAATCCAATGAAACTTCATGAAACTCTAATCGCTCATTATTAACAATTTTTAGAATATTTTTATTATTTACAATTTTTTGAATATTTTTATTACTTACAATTTTTCGATTATTTTTATTATAAACAATTTTTCGAATAGTTTTATTATTTACAATTTTTCGAATATTTTTATTATCAACAGTTTTTCGAATATTTTTATTATTTACAATTTTCCCAATATTTTCATTATAAACAATTTTTCGAATACTTTTATTATTTACAATTTTTCGAATATTTTTATTATTAACAATTTTTCGTATATTTTCTCGATGGAAAATATACAAACAATTGGCACATCGATCAATTCCGATGTAAAATATTAAAACAACAACTGAGCCTGTCTCTTTACACGAGAGTCTGGAATTTCGCCTCGTTGCCAAACGACGTCAGGGGCTTGGAACGAGAGACCAGAAAAAATGTCTGATAGATACTTCAAAGGGGGGAGGGGGGTGGAAGAAGGCCAGTGTCACGCAAACTCGAGGTTCATATATCGATTCATAAGCATACGTATCAATTTTCTTAGACCTTAGCTACACATGTCTAGGCCACACCCCTACGCCAAACTAATATACCAAGTATGTGTACTCGTACATGGGCTGTCTCGATTGAACTGTTTTTTTTTTTTTTTTTTACATTCTTATCACTCGCTTCAAGCTGCAGACTGAAAAACTGCCAAGCTTTATTCCAACCTTTAATTTAATTTCATTTAATCACTTAAACGCAATTATTCAATTCCTTCATTCCCATTATCTTTTTCCAACTTTTAATTCGTTTATTTTATTCTTTTTTTTTTTCGTTGATTTTTAATCCCTCATTTGAAATAAATTCCTTCTCGATTTCAATCGAAATTTCTCGTTCAGAAAATCGAACCTTGAGGTCGACCTCTCTTCCATTTGAAGGTTACACGATGCTCAATATCGTATAAATGATCTCAATATCGAGATCATTCCTTCCCAGTTAAAATTTCTCGTTAATTTCCAATCACGAAATACCCTATTACCAAAAAAGTAAAAAAAAACCACGTTAACGAAAAAAACGTGTTCGAAGAACCCTGATATAACTGAAAAACGAAGTTTGAATTTCACGAAAAGAAAATTGATCGTACTCCTGATTGGCTGGAAATGGAAAAGGTTGGACGGTTCGTTCGACGTTTTCTTTGTTCATCCGACGCCATTTACGAGGGTTCTTGGACTCGTCGTTAGACGAGCAAATATTTGTGAACGCGGTACCCGAGCTCCGGTTCGACCTCTTTTTTCACTGATACTCCGCGATAATAACTCGAACATCGGTCACCCATGCCTAAAGATTATTCCTTCGATAAAAGAAATCCGGCGTCAAGAAAAAAAAAGGAGCGATCTAGGGGTAGCCTGATGACTCGAGGATAAACGAGGTTTTTTTTTAAAATTAATTTATGATAATTAATTTATATTTATAAATTACATTATTTATAAGAATAATTCAATTGATAATTTAACATTAATTTCTCTATTTATATTCATTTCGATTATTATATTTATTTATATTTATTTTATTTATTCATCAATTCAATTTATAAATTGTTATATTTATTTATTGAAAAAATGTATATTTTCGTGATGTTTCTTTTTTCCGGTGATACGAACAATATTGTTTAATTCAATTTATTTACATATTGGGGTACAACTTCTAAAGTATGGGTGACAAAATTTGCAATGAAAAATATTGATAAACACGCCTGTGACGGCGAATCTTCGGAGGCGAAAAAAAATTTGTTTCGCGGTGAACATTACGACTCGTTACCCGATTATCTGAAACAAAACAATCGATATCCGTTTGAAAGGGGATATATTTGCCCAGGTAAAAAAGGAAGTTTTTTTCTTTAATCTTTTGCTATATTTGGAAGTTAAAAATTCGATTTTAGCTACACGAATTTCGGTCAATTTGTTATGACAAAATAGAAAAAAAGATTTTTATAAAAATCTCTTCCTGATTGCCTGTTGATTTACGTGTAGAAATAGTGTTGAAATTTTGAAAGAATCGATCAAGTCAAGATTTCAATTTCTAATATTCAGCAACTTCGAAAATAACGTTTCCGGGGAAAATCGATAAAAAGTTTTTCATACGTGAAAATCGAGTATCAAGGCCGGTCGTTTGAAACGCTGTAGTTCCGTTAGTTTTGCTCCGATTGACTTGAAATTTGTACACGATAATCTCGACGTATTGTATATTCATAAAAAAATTAAATTTACAAAAATGCCCAGAAAAGTTTATCAATCTTACGTCGCCTTTAAATGATAAACAATTTTCTTCACGATAGCTTCCTCCCTTGAAGATTAAGGGGGATTAAATCTATTTTTTCGTTGAACCATAGTAATTGTTTCGATCGATACAAAAATTCGAAAGAACGAAAATTTTAGTCCCGTAATTTCCATAATCGGAGTATCCATAAGAGCAACTATTGATTCGGTTTCCCAAAGGGGAGGGGGGTCGGCGCGGATGATGATGCGGGTCGTTCGTAACCTAATTGAAAAGCTCGCCCGCAATTATGAAGAAATTACAATGCTGGGAGTGTTTGGGTAGGTGACCAGGGAGCTAAGGGAAAACGAGGTTTGCCCTGAAAATTGGGTGTGCCCAGAAAAAGCCTTTCGTTTTGTTTGATTCATGAGGAAACCAAAACTAAAATTCACTTCGATTAATTACGAAAAACAAGTCCGACGAATTATTCGTATTTTTTTTTTTTTTTTTCGGAAAGGTGATCGATCAAGTTTTTTTTCGCTGAGCCAAGCTGATCCAATGAAATTCTGATCAGGAAACCCCCTGTTTGACTTGATTATTCGACGAAACCCAAAGTTGACACACGTTGTTTACTATCAGGATACAATATCCACAAAGATGAGACGCCAAGCATATTTGACGTTTTGCTTATCCGTCATCTCGACCTCCATCGTGAATATTTTACGATTCCTCCTTCCTAGCATTTTCGCTGACTTCCAATGTCAAACATTCGAGGACTTCTATGAAACGAAAATGGAAGTTTAGATCGTTCGTTCGATCCAACCGGAGAACATTCGGAGGTCGAAGCGTGCGACCAATCCATTTGGCCAACCCAAGCAAACGTAGCTTAGACGTTGAGTTTCGTAGAACTAATGGCACGCCAGACGTCTTTTTTTAAATTTTTATAATAGCTGCACCCTCCAATTAAGCACAGTCTGAGTTTAACTACAGTATTAGCCCAATGAACATCAACTTTGTCAAAATACTCGAACCTTGAAGAAGTCATTAGCCCAATACGATTTCTAACTTCTCCGTCATCAAATCCAAACTTTTTTTCAAAAACGTTGTTTCTGCAAAAAAAAAAAACAGAAAAAAACGCGATTTCTAAAGCAAAGAAAGAGGATTTCCGTTTGGGTTTGTTTCGGTCACTTTTTGCATTTTTGACTCGACTGAACGAAGAACAAATCGAAACGTTTTTTTTCAAAAACGTTGTTTCTGCAAAAAAAAAAACAGAAAAAAAACGCGATTTCTAAAGCAAAGAAAGAGGATATCCGTTTGGGTTTGTTTCGGTCACTTTTTGCACTTTTGACTCGACCGAACGAAGAGTTTTTCAAGGATCTTCGATAACTTGGATATTTTTTTGTCTACTTTGCAGGATACGGTGGAAGGATTCTCCAAGGACGATTCGATGTAATCTCGACGAGAACGGTGTGAAAAAAAATAGTAAAAAAACAAAAAATAAAAATAAATTAAAAAAATAAAAAAAACAATCGATGGTGAGAGTTGAAAGACGACGGTTGGTGAAAACGTGAAAGTTGCGCGGGTGTGGTGATACTCTCCCCGGAAATAAACAACGAATAACCGGAAGAAAAAAAACATCGAAAAAATTTAAAAAAAAAAACATTAAAAAAAAAAAGAAAAAAAGGTAAAAGAAAAGAGCGAGAAAAGAGTGGTGTGTGAACGCGGGGCATGGTCGTGGGTGAGACGGCGGGGCGATGACGCTCTATCACCGTCCACCGGCGTCGTCACGAGTCCCTCAGGACTCGACCAATTTCCTCCTCTGTCCCATCCCGGTCCCGATCCTCGTTATCGTCGCGACCCGATATCGGCATCCCCGAAACGGCACGATAGATCCAATCGCACCGGCGAGGAGGCATGAGAGATCGTTCTCGGTATCACGATCATCAAGATCAGGCGATGCCCCTCGAAGAGATACAAGGATTGCTGCCGCCTCCGTGCAGACAAGGTTAATTTATTATTCAATTTTTTTATCTTCATTCGTTTCTTTTTATTTATGTAACTTTATTGAGTATTATCGAATATCATTCAATTTTATTACTAATGAATTAATTCATTAATTACTAATTCGTTCAACAATTATTTAATTGATTAATTAATTAATTAGTGAACGCACCTTCTTGAAATACCGATAAATGAATCGTATATTTATTTTAAAATGGGAGATAACAATTAGGAAATTTTGATCGAAGTATTCGTTATTTCAGTTTTTTTAGGAGAATTAATAAATTAGTAGATATGAAATCCTGATTAACTAATTATTATAGATAAATTAAAAAATGAAGATTCGATATTTAATTTAGATCGAAAAATGAATAACCAAATTTTTGAAAGACACATCAATTTAGCAATAAATATATCCACTTTGAAATCCCCATAAATCAATCGTATATCGTAATCAATATAATCAAACAAATCCCTAAAAATTAATCAATATAAATAAATAAATCCCTAAAAATTAATTAAAGAAAGTTTCGAATCAAACTTGATCAACTCCTTTGCTCTTGTCCATGAAAAATTGATTTGTGAACAATAACACGTTATAAATAAACACAATAAAAAAATTGTAAAAAAACATGAAACTTCGTTTCGATTAAAAATGAAATCCTAATGAATTAATTATTACAAATAAATTAAAAAATGAGGATTCGATATAAAATTTAGATCGAAAAATGAATAACCAAATTATTGAAAGACAAATCAATTTAGCAATAAATATATCCACTTTGAAAACCCCATAAATCAAACGTAAGAAAGTTTCGAATCAAACTTGATCAACTCCTTTGCTCTTGTCCATGAAAAATTGATTTGTGAACAATAACACGTTATAAATAAACACAATAAAAAAAAATAAAAAAAAAAACATGAAACTCCGTTTCGAGTAAAATCAAAGTAGACGGAGGTTTTATAGAACATTGCGGTGCATTGATTATTCCCTAGCAAAAAGAGAGAGAGAGAGAGAGAGAGAGAAAAAAAAGAAAAGAAAAGGGCCGTACTCGTCGAGTCGATATACGAATAGAATTTTCCATAAATTTCCACAGGCGCGTCGGTATCGCCGGTGAAACTTTCTTCCGACGGGAACAAAAGCTCGTCGTCTGGTAAGCTACTGAAAAGCTACAAAAGCCGCGACAATAAAAAAAATAAAAAGAAAAAAAAACGAAAAAAAAAAAGAAATATAAAAAAAAATAACACGAAAGAAGAGAGAAACGGTCAGAAAAGGAAGACACGTGATAATCGTCGTGACGTTTCACACGTGTAAAACCTCATTGTTTCTCTCTCTCTCTCTCTCTCTCTCTCTCTCTCTCTCTCTCTCTCTTTCCGTTTTTCCGATACAACCGTCAGTCGGTATCGTTACTCGTTATTTAATGAGTGTGAAAAACGCCTCGGCGTATCACCTTGGCCAGACAACGCAAATTGCTTCACACGTGCCGATAAAAAATACTCGAATGACTCGTACGCCTCGTTTTACCGACCCTAACCGAGACCCTCGGGACTGTCGTTTGCCTAATCATTTCATTTGTTCTTTTTTCCATTTTTTTTCCTCTCGATAACCGACCAGTAGCAAGTTTGTCGAAACGTTAAAAAAAAAAAAAAAAAAAAATAAAGAAAATACAGAAAAAACAATGTTCGCCCGTGAGAAGCGAGCACTCGTCGCTCGCTCGTAAAGACTTACGAGCGAGGGTCGATGGACACTACGAAGGTAGGTCGATACGAAAAACGGACAAGTTCTGGTACCGTGATAGTGCGATATTCGGCGAATTATCCGGAGATCGAGTCGCGAGTGAGTGAGTACTGATTCCGACTGAAAATAGGAAAAACGTTACCTTACCCCCCCACCCCCTCCATCTCTCGTCGTTAAGAAAATCAAACTGTTTTTTTTTCTCTCTCTCTCTCTCTCTCTCTCTCTCTCTCTTCTAATTTCGTCCATTATCGTTTCACGAAGGGACAAAATTGACGCCCACGAGACGAGCCAACCAAGCCACCTCTGTATCGCGAATAACGAAGGGAGGACGCTGGGGGCGGGGGGGAGGGGGGTGAAACACAATAGTCGTATACAATTGTCCCGTCAGTCAGAAGTTTCATCGGAGGCAATTGACAATATCGTAGACGCCTTTTCTCTCGCCTCCCTTCTCGTGATACCCTCCCGTAATATCTATTCAGCAAAAGTTTTCGCTCTCGCTCGCTCGTCTCGACTCGAGTTTGGATCTAGTTAAATAATATTGTGGAGAAGTACCAATGTTGTTAAACGTGAAACGAAGCCCTCGCGATTACTACCTTTCGGACAACCTCTGGTAATTAAAGGGGGACCTTCGAGGGGAGAGAAAAAACTTTCCGGATTTTTTACTCTACGGAGAAAATGGGAAAAATTAAAAAAATATTTGAATATTGGTTTGTAAATGTTTATAAGGATGTTTGTAAATTTATGAGGGAATATTTGAAGGAATATTTACAAATTTTGTTCGAAAATATTTAAAGGAATATTTACAAATTCATTCCGGAATATTCAAAGGAATATTTGAAAATTGATTTGAAAATGTTTTAAAGAATATTTAAAAATTAGTGCGAATATATTCGAAGGAATATTTAAATATTGATTCGAAAATATTTGAAGGAATATTTACAAATTCATTCCGGAATATTCAAAGGAATATTTGAAAATTGATTTGAAAATGTTTTAAAGAATATTTAAAAATTAATGCGAATATATTCGAAGGAATATTTAAATATTGATTCGAAAATATTTAAAGGAATATTTAAAAATTCATTCCAGAATATTCAAAGGAATATTTAGAAATTCATTCAATAATATTCAAAGGGATATTTAAAAATTGATTCGAAAATATTCAACGGAATTTTGAAAAATTCTTTTAAATATATTGAAAGGAATATTTAAAAATTCATTCTAAATTATTCAAAGAAATATGTAAAACTTAATTGAAAAATATTTAAAGAAATATTTAAACATTCATACAAAAATATTGAAGTGAATTTTGAAGAATTAGTTGAAAAATATCCAAAGGAATATTAAAAAAATGAATTCAAAAATATTCAAATAAATATGTAAAAATTCCAACGAATTAAGAAATTCAAAGATAAAAGTTGGAAAATGGCGTTTGAGTTGATGAAAAATTGTTTGGCCCGTCATCGAGGATCGTTGGAGGACGTTGACGGTGATCCTTTTGGGTAACTTTTAGCACTGTCGTTTTCTCTCGATGTTACAGGTAACCGGGGACCACTTAACGTCACTATTGTACAGGTGGGCGGTGGAAATGGAAGCGGAGCTGGAAGTGACTTATTGGGCTTGGAACCACCGGCTGAGTTGAAGCCGTCTCCCTCGCCGCTTTCCGAGACGAGCGCGACTCTCCAGTCCGACAACAATGACACCTTTACCGGAGGTAATAACCTACCTTTTCTTTCAATGGGCGTTACCCAGTATCGTTTCGTCCATATTTAACGACGAGTTTCACATTCTCGCGGGGCAATCGGTCTGAACGCGATCCTTGAGGGATTAGACTACCGTGATCACCCAAAAATTAGCATGAATAATTTTTAAACACGAATATTCGAACTATTTATTCGTATTTTTAACTTACGATACTTATTATTTTATTTTATTTAATAATACCTGTAATAAACTTTCGTACACAATTTAGCTGACGTGTAAATATTTAAAAAATTGTTAATTATTGTTAAATCGTTTTCATTATTATTATTCTTATTATCATTAATTATTATCCTCATTATTATTAATTATCACACTCCTAACTCAGCAATATTAATAATATTATTTAACAACAACAACAATAATAATAATTATTATTATTATTATTATTATAGAAACAGTAATGATTCAATAAATTATATTTTATTTTTAATATTTAATAATAAAAAAAATATTTAATTATACTTTAAATTTATTGAATATATAATTCCGATAAATCATAGTATGAATAATTAAATAACGTGAGCAATGATTTTTCGTTGAATGTGATCTAACCTAACCTAAAAAATCAGCCGAGAGTTGTCCCTTGTAAAAGAAAGCCCTTCAATTGAGCTGATTTCAAGTATGAAAGAACCATCAACCAGTTAGGCGCGGTGGCAAGGAACGAGGGATAAAAAAAATGTTAGATGGGGGGAAAGATTTCACTTGGCAGTTTCATCGACTGTTCGCACTCGGGAAAGGACGAGCGGGGGGAGAGCTGGAAGGCGGAAGGCTCTTACGAAAAACTTTTTAACGGAGGTGCACTCGTCGCACGCGATGTAACTTCAAAAGAAGCGAGTAACAAAAAACGGGAGGGGAGGGGGATAGGGAACGTTCTCGAGCTCGCGGAGCTTTTTGTCATTCGGGCTCAAAGATTTTAGGGCTTTCCCGGGTATTTCACGAAGCACTCACGTTCTCATTGAACCGCAACAGAACCACAATGGTATAAAGACCGAAAGAAATTTCGCCCTTTATCCCTTCCGCTTGCTTCCGCGAATCCGATCTCTCCCTTTGTCTCGCTTTTTTTTCCCTCGCGTCTTCCCCGAACTCGTTGTCATCATCGTTATCGTGTTTCGCGAACGAAAAAATGAACTTTTTTTTTTTTTTTTTTCAGACCCGGCATTGCCCTTCGAAGGGCTTGATAAAAATTGACCAATTTTTTGGGCCTTCGTAAAGAAAATTTTGACGAAAGAGATAAACGTTTTAACGTTCAATGATAAAAATAATGAAATTCGAGTGTCAGACGAACATCCCTTGAGCGCCCTTGAGCGAGCCCTTTTTTTTTTTTTTTAATCTCCTTCGTCGAAACTCCGGATCCGCCATATATTTGAGTACAACGTTGATCGTGTGGTCGAGACTACTCTCGGCCGCCGGGGCGGGGGGGGGGGGGGGGGGGCGCGATGTTTTGTCAGCGGAACGGTCCAACATTGCAAATTGATTCCGGATGGTAATCGGATTGTCCCGATTGAGAGCTGACCCAACCGAGTTGATGCAGGGTCTTCGGGTGTCACCTGTCAAAGCTTTGTCGCCTGTCATTCAGCGCTCTCGAGGTCACAACGCGAAACGTCCAATCTCATGAATACGAAAAAGAACAGAGATCTTTTTTTCGTATTTTTTTTTTGTTTTTTTTTTTTTTTTTAATACCCTAAAGGGTCCTCGATGGAACGAGGGTTATGACGAATGAAAAGTAAATTACCCGGGGCTGTGTTGAATAATATCAACGAGGAAGGACAAAATTATTCGGTACTCTGTACGCCCTTTTGAAAAAGTCAAGAGCTCGGGGAATCTCGGAAGGGTTCGAAATTGGTCAAAGAACTGGGAAGGTTACGAAGGGCTGGAAGGGTTGATAAGGGGACGAAGGGCTCATTAGAGCTGGAAGGGTTAATAAGCGGACGAAGGGCTCATAAGAGCTGAAAGGGTTGATAAGCGGGCGAAGGGCTCATTAGAGCTGGAAGGGTTAATAAGGGGACGAAGGGCTCATAAGAGATGAAACGGTTGATAAACGGACGAAGGGCTCATAAGAGCTGAAAGGGTTGATAAGGGCTCGAAGGTTTGATAAGGGCTCGAAGGTTTGATAAGGGCTCGAAGGCTTGATAAGGGCTCGAAGGCTTGATAAGGGCTTATAAAGGTTGGAAAGGTTGATAAGGGCTCATAACATTGAAAAGGTTGATAAAGGCTCGAAGGGCTCATAAGAGCTGAAAGAGTTGATAAAGGCTGGAATGGTCTCAGGGCTCGAAGGTCTCAAAGGGCCTGAAACGCCCGGAAGGGCTCGAAAGGGCTTTGAAAATCACGAAAAGGCTCAAAATGCTCCGAAGCTCAAAAATCCTTCCTTCCTTGAAAGTCCCCATAAAGGTTTCCTCAATCGAACCAGAGTTAAAAGATATTCACGATTTACCCTCGTCCAGGGCTCATCTATATTGGCTTTCTCTATTTAAAAAAAAAAAAAAATTTTTTTTTTTTTCTCGTTTCGGAAGGCGTCGATCCTCGATTACTACTGAGCGGTGCAGGGGGATGCGGCGATCGTAGTACGTGGGAGGGACGCTACCACGTGAAGGAACATCGTCGTGCCGGAAAAGCAACATTCCAGGGTCAGGTGTACAATTTCCTGGAGCGTCCCACCGGCTGGAAGTGCTTCCTATACCACTTCTCTGTGTAAGTAACTTTTATCCTTGTTTCTCGTATCAGCCATGATTTTCAGCTTTGGACAACTCGACTCGAAACATTTTTCTTTTTTTCTTTTTTTCGTTTTTTTTTTAAAGAACGATCGAAACTTCGCGAATAGCGAAGCCATGTTTTTTTTTTTTTTTTTTTTTTTTTTTCTTTTTTTCTTCCTTT